>JANRMT010062845.1:17838784-17880979 GCA_026402145.1 Polypterus bichir lapradei | reverse complement strand
AGATAGATAGATAGATAGATAGATAGATAGATAGATAGATAGATAGAGTGAAAGGCACTATATAACAGATAGATAGTTGAACCACAGACACATTGAATAAGTGACCAAGTAGTGTGATGGACAGTAGGACTTTGGTGACCAGCAAAGCTCAACTTGATGCCACTTTGGAGGAATGGACCCTCGTGGTATTTGAACCAGTGGCATCATTGGGGGGGTTGTGGGTCGTTAGCCACTGATGTCCAGTGTTTAGCCTTTAGCTCGTCCTCCCCTCCCTGCCATTAGTCTCTCTGACACCCATGGGAGTCCCCCACCCCACAGCGCTGTGTGCCAAGTGACATTAAAAGAGCGGGGCTAATCCCCTAACAAGTGCTAAGACTGGCGATGTTCCTGATTTGAACCCTCGTGTCTCCCCTTTCCTGTAGTCCCCTTAGGCATACAAACCCCAAAGCCCGCTGTTTGGCTGACTGGTCATTCTACGTTATCCCCATCTGAGTGAGTGGGCCTGGCATTGTGTCCAGCTCAGGTCCTGCCTTGTGCCCACTCTGCCCAATGCAGTTTCACGTGATGGATGGCTGCACTTTGGTACCCTCTACTTGAAGCTGAATGTACGTAAAGCCTAACACGCCATCTTATTGTCATGCCATGGACAAGTCGCATCTGTAGACTCGGATTGAAGCAGAAGGGCTGAAGAGCCAAAGGCCATCACATTTAAAGAGAGGTGGTCTTCAGTGAGGAGCTTCCTCTTGTCAGATCTGCAAACACTGGCATCTTTCATAGAGCAGGGAGCCCATGCCAGGGTACGAGAGGGCACAGAGCAGACAGCGAGCCAGTTAGCACCAGAGTCCTGATCCTCAGCCGCTGGGCCGCACCGTCGAGCTCCTGGTCACTGGGTTTCGTTTCTCTTCTGGCTGCGAGAGCAGACTGTGCCCCCCGTTACATGTAACGCTTCTCAAGTGTCACCTGTGGGCATGCTGACTGATGCTAGTCAGGAGTATTATGTCGTCTGATGTTGGAAATCGTAGGACGCCTTTGGACTGGGGAGCCTCATGAGAATTCAAAAGTGGGCCTTCAGCTGTGACCATCAGGAAAAGCGAGAGACCAGAAGGTCTCTTGGCACGTGAAGTTGGCCTCACTCCCCCGAGAGAATGGCGTCTGCGCCTCTCATCAGACAGCGGAGAGGAAGAACGCAAGGGGGACGCGAGGCCCCCCAGGGAGCACCGGCCAATACACCTTAAAGTGGGTTGCAGCTTCTCTTGGGGGGGGGCGTGTCGTCTGAATGCGCAGAAACAACTTTAATGGCAAGTTCAGCGTCAGGTGCAAATCGTACGAGACACAAGTGACGTGCCTGAGCTCTTAAGCCTGGCGCGTGTCTTACTTTGGGAGGTCTTTCTCATTTCGGACTCTTTGATATTTGTTATTACTTTTATTTTCCGTTTATGGTTAGTTGTGACGTCGGTTTCCATCACGTGACTCCTGGGATGACTCCCGGATCATGATGGGCGCCAAGAAGCCCCGGGCCTCGCTTCATTGCAGATCACTCCACACGTGTGCTTGCGACTGCCCTCCTTACCTTGGCACTTGTTTGAGTCCCTCGTGTCACCTCTGCTCCCCAGTTTTAGATGATTAATAACATAAAGAACAGCGTAATCAGGAAATAGGCCTTTGTATTTTCTTCTAATTGATGTTTCTTTATGACCCTAATCCATCTTCTTCTTATCTTGGCACATAAACTCACAACTGGGCTGCCCGACATGCGGCCTGAAGGTGTTTCAGAAATTAATTTGCTGTAACACGAGGGCCTGTCAACATTATTTGTAGGACGCCCTTCATATTGAAAGCAGTAAGAAGCGAAGGATTGCATTCCTCGCCGAAACAAAGAGAAGCATGTGGCCCTGGCATGACGGCCACTGGCACAGCATGGCACCTGTCCCACCTTTAGGGACTGGATTCACATTGGAGAGATCATCTGAAGCCCTAGGGGTGAGTGAGGCACTCGAGAAGAAGAAGCCGCCACGTCATTCACAGTTGGGTCAAAACGACGTGGACACTTCATGGACCTGAAGGGCTTTAGACGCGGAGTTCAGAAGGGAGGAAGAAAGTGAAAAGGGCAGCAGCGGAAAGGACGGGACACCAAACCAGCAAAAGCCACGACGCAAGGGCCGCGCCAAAACGCTGCCAGTGCTTTACTTGTGGTCCACTTGGGTGAAGTTTAGCAGTCAGAGATTCAGACAGTCATGAAGAGTTACGTGATGCGCTCAGCGGACGTACGTCCAGACGGCTGTGGGTCGATTTCTGTTTCCTCCATTAAGGTCGTCTCTGTTGTTGCCCTTTGTATAACTGGGTATTTTTTATCAGGGTCTCCATTCTTAAAGCTATCCTGCCGCGCCCCTTGTGTCTTTTTATGACGTTAGGATTGTTTTTGGTTTTGCATCATTACCTCATTTATCTCAGTATTTGTAGTTCTCTCGGTCGTCTGCCCCGTCTCCTTCATGTAGAGCCAAAGCTCGTATCACAGCTCATATTTAACGGGGCGCCTCGGCGTTGCAGTTATTTGGATTCCTGGTTTGGAGATTTTGCTCTTCATTTTTGGATTTTCCCTGTTCAGCCTGTTCTTGACTTTTGCTCTTCTTTCGATTTATTTGCCGTAGATGTAAACTTTTGGGCAAAATCGATTTTTGCTTTTTTTGGTTTGCCTTACTTTTTTGATATTCTATTTTCTGTAAACTGATTCAATTATCCTGTGGTGGGCTGGTGCCCTGCCCGGGGTTTGTTCCTGCCTCGCGCCTAGTGGTGGCTGGGATTGGCTCCAGCAGACCCCCGTGACCCTGTGTTAGGAGTTGGACGGTGGCTGACTGACTGATATATACGAAGAAATGTGTCTTTTCTTTGTTGTTGTCCTCAAGCCCAGAGGTTAAGGGGCCTCCCTCTCATCCTGTTTTAAAAGTCCAAACCTCTGCCATATGAGTTTGGGGCCAGGCTGCATAGGGTGAGGCCTGTCTAGGGGCCCACACCTGACTTCATTGTTTGACTTTTTGTGCTTTTCTGTGGCAAGAAAACAAAATGCAGAAAAGACTAAGTGAGCCATGAATGAAACTCCAAACTGTCCAGTCAGTTCGTCCTTTTTAGACAGACAGACAGACAGACAGACAGACAAGGAGTTAGAAACAACAGACTCCTCCACGGACAGGGAAGCAAATCAGAGAACCCACCCCTCCAAACTCCATTTCTGCTGTTCATCCGTCGTGGGGCAGCACTCTAAACAAAGATGCCCACCCAGGGATATAATGTCTCCAGCGTGTCCTGGGTCCACGAGGTCTCCACCCGGTTGGACGTGCCCAAAATACCGCCAGAGGGAAGTGATCAGGAGGCATTCTAATCAGGTACCCGGACCACCTCAAGTGGTGCCCTTCGATGTGTGCGCTCTGAGGCTGAGCCCCGACAAGCCCGTCATGCCCACCATTTGCATCCCTGATCTAATTCTCTTGGTCAATGACCGAAGCTCATGGCCATAAATGAGGGCAGACCGCAGATCGACCATTAAATCGAGAGCTTTATCTTTCAACTGAGCTCTCTCCTCACCAGAACTGACCGCTACAACGTCCACACGGTCGATCTCCCACTCCCTTCTTCCCTCACTCGTGACCAGGACCCCAGAAACTCAGACCCGGACCCCGACCTGAGTCTTAAACTCAAATAAGAGAACCCTGTGAGTGCCACCTTCATCCGAGACCAGGGCACGTTTCGGCTGTTCGACCGGTACCGAGAGCTGGCAGGGTCACGTGCGTATCTTCTTTATGATGCCCAAGGACTGATTTTTGAACTTTTGTATTCCCTGAGTTGTAGGATTACGAGGAGCTCCTGTGGAGTTGGAACTCTTTAGTCTTTCCCGTCTAAATCTTATGGAAGTGCGTCGACTCTGACGATGGCTGTCATGAGGATTCTTACTCTTCTTGTCACGTTTTATGTTTTATCGGTTCATTTGAGACAATGAAATGTGGAGAATTGAGATCCTGAAGAAGAGAAAACATCTGCCACTCCTGGCCCACAACATCAGTGAAACGGCCGAAAGGAGACGTCTGCTCAACTCCCGACTTACAGCGGGGCTTCGCTCAAATCAGAGCCAAGCCATGCAAGGAAAGAATAAATAAATGAGCCGGAATTCCCAAACGCCTTCAACATTACTGGGACAGCTTCCAGCAGAATCTCCTCCGTAGCTGAAGTGAGTAAAACATCTGGCCGGCGCTATAAATAACGTGAAGACGACCCCACCGGCGGGTTACAGGGGGGTCAAGGGCAATCATCGGCCAGCCCTCGTCTCCTGGCACATCGTGTACGACCTGGATGGGCGTATGGCAGGCGAGTCAACACCACCGGTGTCACATCTGAAGGATCACACGAGGACACGACAGATGAGGCTAAGGTTGTGCTGTAATAGGGACAAGCCTTAGGGGGGCATCCAGCGGGTCAAACCTCTGGAGCTCCTGCCAATGTGCAGATCACACTGTGGTGGCACTCCATCGCCCGACTGGACCTTAGGCTAAGCCTGTGTGTGACCATACTCTGTGGACCCCTGTGACCGGGTGTTAGACTAAGGTCACCAACCCTCTTAATAGGCAACCAAAGGACATTGGCAACAGGACGGGCATCCAGCCATAAACTCCTTGCTTTTGATGAACCCAGAAAATGGCCATTAAACTGGCAGGGAGTTAGTGTGACTGGGCACCAGCCTGGCAGGGTGGTGCCAATGGGGAAGTCGGATTTTAGGGAGAGTTTAAGAAGATGCAGCAGACAATATGGCAATGCAGGGACGGTCCTGTAGGCATGGGGTTTTGCCATTTTAATAAAGATCTGGGGCCACCAGAGGGCACTCTGGAGAGGTTGGCATTAAGGTGCTCCTTTATGTTGGGGTCAGGGGGTCAGAGGGTGGAATGGCAGGTAGGCCAAGTCTGGGGGCTCCAGCGCTGCTCTGCTTTTTTATTATTTCTTGTAGTTTGTGCTTCTCCTAATTGAGATTTTGTTGAGCTTAATGTCCCCTGTTGCAGTTAGTCCTGGGTGAGGGTGGCATAGAGGGGGCACCCCAGTCACAAGTCTTACGTTACTACAACTCTAAGAATAAGCTGCTTCGGTACTGGATTGTATTTGCATACATATCCATATATTTGCATATTGCTGTGTGACATTTGCATGGCCCTTTTGTCTTTTTACCTCTGACGTCTGCACTTTACGCCAGTGGGCAACACAAACTGAATTTTACTAAACTTCCCTTTTCGCACCCACAACTAAAACTAATGAGGTGGAATTACGAATTATGGAACGCAGAGCAGGAAGGCGAGTCCTCGCCAATTAGCCGCACGACTGAAACGTGAGGGAGTTCCTGGGCGCCATAATCCTGCACCAAAAAGCCACCGCGTGGCAGCCAGAGGGGACGCCACAAACATCCCGTGTGTGCCCACTTGAGCGGATTCTTGGCTCTGGGAGCTGCCTGGAGATTAAACTGCTTAGGAGGCCGCGTAAAAATAACAGGATTTATGACGTCCGGAGTGAGACGGGGGCCAGCAGGAGCGACGTCCATCGGGGGTTGCAGAAAGAGTGACAGCCCGCACTTCAGCCACCACTGCATTGTCACCGACAGCCCAAATAAGTGACGGCGCCAGATGTCAGCGCAGAATTAGCAGCAACGCTCGGACCAGCAAGGCGTATGAGGCGCTCTTCACAGAGGCAGATGACAAGAAATGAGAAGAATAGGAGCAGCCGAGACGTATGGGGGGCCTTAAAGGGACCGAAGGGGGGAATGCCACGGATTAGCCGGCCCTCCTCATCCTCCACAGTCACCCCAAATCTGGCGCGGGGAAGTCCACCAGTGCACGGGCAGCTTGTCCTCCTCCAGCCCTGGATGACGTCTCCCACAAGTCCAGGACCCTCATTTGAGACCACCAAGTGACAGAGCCATGACGTGGCAGATGAAGTATCAGCGTCTTTTGGAATTCTTTTCATTGCCTGATGGCGTTAACTGAGATTTGCCCGTTGCTGACCACCGCTCTTTTCATGATTTTGTCTCCTTCCTTTTCCTTTGAAATATCGAATCCGCTTCAAGCGTGCCATTATCGAGAAATAGCGGACCACCGGATCAGGCATGAGAAGATGTGCTTTGACCTACCCTGTCCAGCTAGCTACACAAGCCCAGTCCTCCGTTCCCATTCGATGTCAGCAGTGGCTTAGGTGCCACCTGACATGGCCGCCTGTCCTGGGCATTCAGTGTCCCCACGCGTGGCACCAAGTGGGATGTTGCAAAAATACAAGGCAGGGGCACAGGGAGTGGCGTCACATGAGGGCTCATGCTGGAGGCCTGGTGATGATGGCATGAAGGCCCTCCACATAGGGTGACAGTCACGCCAAAGGCTAAGTTCAGCGGGTAGGTGGCTCGATGTTTCACGCACACACAATCCACCTGCTTCTCTACTGCCAGATCTGATTGTGTTCTTTAGGTGGAACACCTGAACAAGTGAGGCCTTGGGGGTCCTCTGGAGTGCCATCTGCGGCCCGCTCGGTGTGCTCACTGAGACGTCCCACAGGTGGCATACACAGTAAGCAGAACTGACTGGCATGATGTGCACAGCACTAAAGAGTGCTTCACAACCACAACTTGCCTACTTATAGCTCAAGCGCCAGAGGGGCACAGCTGTCCCCAAACGGGTCACCGTCAAATGAGGAAATCAGCAAACCCGATGGCAAACAAACCCTCAGGAGTTTCACAGCAAACAGCGGCACAAACCAATGCGCCTGAAGACGAGCCGTTTACATGTCGACTCCTGCAGGTGCTCGATAAGATGAAGAGGACGGTGCCCGCCTGAGGAGCTCGGTCAGCATGAAAAGTGCTGAGGTGGACAAAAACGAGACGACTCTCCAGCCATTTAATTACACAAACACACGATAAACACGTCAGGGCCTGAAGCGACTACCCCCCGATATTGAGGGTGGCACGTGGCGGCAAACACAGAAGTGACGCATACAAAAAATGGGGGGCAGGGGGTGCAGGGGGTCCACAAGAGAGAAAGAATAAATGGAAACTGGTGGGAACGTTCAATTGGAAAGCTCCGGGCACTCAGCTCTGAACATCTGCGGGCACAGGAGGGGCAGAGAGATACGTAGTGTGCCATGAAAAGCGCTATATAAGAGGCACAGATAGATAGACAGGGGTGAAAGGCGCTAGATAGATAGGTAGTTAGATAGATAGATAGATAGATAGATAGATAGATAGATAGATAGATAGATAGATAGATAGAGTGAAAGGCACTATATAATAGATAGATAGATAGATAGATAGATAGATAGATAGATAGATAGATAGATAGATAGATCGATGTGAAAGGCGCTATATAATAGACAGACAGATAGAAGACCCGGTGTATGCCGTCCAGGTGCTATGCAGAGTTTGATATGAAAGTCACTTTATGAAATCCTGCAGAGCGATCAATGACAGTGACTGGCTGAGCCCACATGAGCACATTTGTGGTGCCAGCTGTCTGTTAGGTTGTCACTTGATTATTTCCCTATTTACGTCATTCACCATAGTTGGTGACAGTACCCTGGATTGTCACACGCTGTGTCATTGACGGTCACAGTCCATGCTAAAATGTGGCCTGCTGGACCTGAAGAGACCTGCTGGCTTCTGAAAGCTGAGTGTGCTGTAGAGAGAGCAGCAAAGCCACCTTGAATGTCACTCGAGAAGTGGGGGCAGAAGGTGGTGTCAGGAGATGCCACAGCATTTCTATTTGCAATGCCAACTTCAAATCAAATTGCACAGCACTGAAGGAGGTGGTCTTTCTCCACTCTCCTAATGTCTTTTTGGCTTTCCTAATCTCCGCCCAGGGTGGTCCAGAGCCCAAGTCCCTCGCAGCGGCTTTGGGTGCAGAGTAGGACACAGTGCTGGACGTGATGCCAGTGTGTGTACCAAAGCACAATCACACACAAACACAGGCAGATGACCAGTGAGCTGGAGCACTGAAGGACCCCCAAGTGACAGTGAAATTGTCCAGCAGCTGTTTGTTCTGTGCTTACCCGATGTGGGCACCACTTCTGGCACATGGTGACCCTAATCGATTGTCATCGTATCCCAAACACAAGCTGCTTAGCAGGTTAGTGCAGAACAATGGAGCAGGACTGGGACTTGAGTTTGATTTGGTGCCACTCTGCACACTGGTGGGTTTACACTGGTGCTTCACCTGGGCACTGTTCCCACCTCACACCCGATACCGCAGGGTGAGCCCCCGAGGTCTGTTGATGGAAACTGAATGGGTGACTTTCTCAGCATGCTGACTAACGGCTGACACATAATTGAATGCCAGCCGGGGGGACGCCCTCATCAGAAAGTCAGATTCAGTGGCGCCAGCTCCTCAGGGTTTAGGAGTTCATTTGTATTCAGACGCGGACCTGTAAGTTGATTGAAATTGTACAAAGCGAGCAGTTCAATCAGCTGCTGTGCCCGTTTATGTCCTGATTACAGTTGCTGTGGCGCACGTTGGCACATCAGCTCTTCAAAGTTCACTGAAAGGCGTTCAACCAAATGAGCCCACCGGCCAAAGACCTCGCTGCAATCAAGCAGTCAGCTGACAGCTGCCATCTACACAGGCAGGACGAGAGAGAAGACTGACTATCGTGCCAATGATGCCAATCCTGGGACACGCCCCTAGCAACCTGAAGGTGCCACTTAACAACGGCGACTCAAGACGTGAAACAAGAAACAGAAACTAATAGGAAATGGCCATTTGTGTCACCGGGCAGACACACCCTGTTGAAATCGAGAAGCAGCAACCAGCCAGAGGCACAAGAACAACACAAAATGGCAGACAATCATTTCTGGTCCGGGGGTCTCCTCCTCTTTGTCCAATCACCAGTGGCAGACAGGTCCCTCATTTACTTGACGATTCACAAATGCAGATCCTCATTTCCGATGTCCAGCCTGGAGAGTTTCCAGGGGGCTCTGTGCAGCCCACCGGCTTCATATTTCACGTGCTCTCCTGACTCTACGTCTGCGTCCCCCATGATTTGTGCCTCCTTCGGCAGTCTGCTCATCTCCCGGCTGTCACTTTCACGGCTGGCCATCATTTATCTGCCCGCCACTGTTGCCGCTGCCGCCATTCCACTCGGAAGTTCTCCGGCCTGTCATGAGACGTCTTTTTCCCGAATGTTTTCATCTTTCAAAGACTGCTGGCGTGAAGTAAATGAGCTTCACGAGATGCTGGCGCCACACGGAGCCCCAATGGCCGCTCAAACGCAGGGTCTGCTCTTGAGCTGCCATTGGGAGGGCACGTTCACGTGTGACGGGCTGGACGCTGTCCTGGTGCCCGATGGTCGCTGGCGTATCCGGGGTAAAGAAAATGGATGGGTGAACGCTAAACTTCACCTCGGGCCTTTCCTGCTGGATGATAAGTGGAAGCCACGAGGTGTCCATCCGGTGACGTCCCCAGAACTCTGCGCTTGGTGTCCTGTCCTTAGTGAAGCTCACTCACTCCAAGCCCCCACCGCTGTGCCCTTCAGGTGGGCCTCGTGTTACAGGGGACACAGAATTCCAATGCTGACGCAGACGAGGACACAGCAGTCATCACCAGTGCCGAGGTCCAGTGCCGTTCACCCACCACTGCCAGTCGCTCTGGGCTTCTATTGGCGCGTGTCAATCAGGCAGTGGGGGGTTTTGTGCCACCGGTGTGCCTCTGAAATGAGCGTCCAGCAGAGTCGGTCGTGTTATAAGTGCAGCACACAAAATGGCTGAAGGCCTCCAAAAGCAGGCCAGAATCGTAATCAGTCCGCCCTGGGCCAGCATGAGGACCCACTTCATGGGCCACATGGGCTTTGGCCTCCAAATATGCAAAGCCCCCAAATGGACACTCATGAGAGAAGGGATTACCATAAACCCCTGGCTTGCAGAGTTAAAGAAGGAGACTCTTTTGTGAAAGACATAAAACACAACAAAATGCCCAAAGGAGCCCAAAAGACAATCCAAGACCAGAGAAGTCCAACAGCAAAAAACGAAACCAAACTCCTCCGAGAGAAGCCAAAGGTGTAAAAAACAAACAAAGACAGCAGACGTCCACCATTCAGTGAACTCCACGCGCCAGCCTGGGGGCGGTCCCTGGGAACGATGGCCTGGTGGCTCCACCCACAAAACAGAGCAGAAGGAGCTACAGGCGTCCATAAATACAACAAATACATGGGAAGAAGAAAACAGCAGCCTCAACATAAGCGACAGAAGAACACGTCGAGGGCGGGGCCATTTATTACGCAGACGTCACAGGGCAGGTCTCTGCGTATACGGCAAGCAACAAACGCGTGAAAAACCCGTTGACGTGGAACAGAAACTGGAAAGCAGCGGCCATTTATTTTATTGTCACCAGTGACCTGACCAGACATCTGCATCTGAAGGGCAGGCCTCGAGGTACGGCAGCCACATATGTAACGCCCGTCACGTGCCATCCACGCCACTCGCCTGCCACACATGACTGTCTGCGCTCAGTGGCAGTGTCATTACGGTCTACTCGGCACTGATGGATCAGCGTGGCCAGACTCGGATTTGGTGTTTGAGGGTCTCATTATCAACCTCCACAACTGGGGGGCACATGGACCTCAATCCCTCTATAGGCTCCACATCGTCCAAGTGGTCGATGCCATCTTGGTGGCTGTCATTATCATCAAAATATTCTTCCTGTGACAACTCGAGTTCTTCCAAAACACCAACAGCTTTACTCCTTCCTCTTCACAACATAACCCGACTGTCCACCAGATGGCAGTACCATAGCAGGTAACTGAGCAGAGCTCCTGCCATTGGCCGGTGTACGAGGTCACTGGCGCACGCTCGAAGACTTGCATATGAGCCAGGGAAGGAAGATGGCAGTGTGAGACGTGCAGACCTGACTGGCCCGAGCTGGTCGGCGGTGGAGAAGCTGCAGGGTCGAGAGTCCCGTGTCACCATCTCAGACTGTGGGCTCAGCGTGCCGTCCACAGCGTCTTACCTTGTGGCCTGCCCGTGTCAAGGTGATGCTGCTGCCAGTCCCCACTCGGTGCCAACTCACTCGATGACACATCATGCCAATGTGGAGTCCCCGATCAACCTGCGTCACACATGTACGCTCAGGGGACGCCTTCAGGGCTCTTGCAAGGTCAGTAATGCCACTCCGAGTCAAGAGGGGGCGCCGTCACTAACGTGTTCTCCTTTCTCACCTGCAGTTTGGAAGGCCATCAGCTGGAAGTCACCTGACCTGACGTCCTCTGCTGCTCCAGAAGCCCCGCCCCTTCCGGCAGAAGCAGGCTTCCAGTTTGAACCCGCGACCGAGCAGAGGCGGCGCCCCTTCTGCAGGACGGCAAAGCTGCTGCCTTACAAGCCACTTAGGAGTTTTCTTATTAAATGGGGTGCACCAGGCTGGCAGCCCATCTCACGGTGCCAACACGGGGGACCTGAAAATGCACATGGAGAGGCCAGGTGCAGGACTTGCGCCTAGACGCTGGCTCTGTGAGGTGGCTATGCCACCTACAGTGCCAACCAAGTCAAGTCGTTGTGTTCCGACAGCTCTGCTGACTTGTGCAGGCCCAGCTTTCTAGGCTGCGATGTGCCCGTCGACTCTCGACATGTGCGCCTCACGTCTGAGTGGCGGACTAAAACAGCTCTGCAAACAGATGGACCCACGCAAACATTCCGTTTCCTGTGTGAAAAGAAAAATAAAATGTGTACCGAGTGGGCAGGGAGTCTGGAAACGGCACAGAGGATGAGCAAATAAAGAGACGCTCAGCAATCAAAGCGCTGCCTGCCATTGAGCTACTGGGCACTACAGGGGGACCCGAGCCCGGATGGGAAACAAGCCCCCGAAGAGTCACATGGCAGGAAAGTGAAATCGATGAGGTGACATGATGCCCTCTGACTCACCTAAAACCATTCAAGGGTGTGGTGTGGGCACCAGGAGCCAACCTGGGTCTCCCATGGCCCCTCCACTCCTCCACATTAGTGTAACACACACACACACACACACACACTTGTCTGTGTCACCGACTCCCAGTTCACCCCACCGATCCTGAAGTCTGTGCCACACTTTAGCTGTGCCCCCACACCAGTGTGAGTAAACCAATTTAAAATCTGATGGTGGGCCGAGCAAAGGCAGGGGTTCAAGTTCAACTTGAGAAATTGTCATCCTGTCCTGTGTGGCCCGACTGGAGGGATCTGGACCCTCGTGCCAAGTGGAGCAGAAGGGGGCTCAGAGACGGCCACCATCACCCACCCTCATGCAATTTAGGTCGGGCTCAGTCATCAGAGTGGACCAGTGAGAAACAGAAATGAGGAGGACGGGCGGCGGGCAGAGCCGAGAGCTGGCGCCCTTCAGCTGAGCGTCCTTGTGAGTCACCTGCCAAGCCTCAATTGACACGATGACATAAACTCAAGTGTGTGGCCCCAGCGAGGCCACCGTCATTTATGAGATTATTGACGTGCCTTTCAGATGGCAGGTCGATATGAGCACCGCCGGTGACCCTTGTCCCTTGCGGATTCTACTCACGATCTCAAGACATGACAAAGGGGACATGAAGGAGGTGACAAGTGAGTTAAATGGCCTTGAGTGAAGTTTGGTTGCTCAGCCCAATCACCATTTCACTCCCCATCTGCCGTCACCATGTTCAACTGGCACTGTAACTCACAATTATCACCTGCTGGGCACCACAGGGTGTGCTGTGTCAATGGGCACATACACGATGCTGTAACAGTTGACACGAGTCACCACATCAGGGGCACAGAGGCCCTTCAGTGAGCCCCTAAATGACAGGAAATGGCACTGAAGCCATAGTGACTTCATGGGAATGACAAGTAACCTTAAGGAAGGGCGTCCAGGGTCACCGGATACCACAGCTGTCAGACTGGTGTCACACTGGCGTCTTAGACTCATCCTTCACCTGGCACAAGTTAAACAAATGACAGATCAATGAAGCACCCCTAATCCCTGGAGCAGCGCCTGGCCCTGACGGGCACCCCAGACTGGCATCACCTCCTCTGCGCCTCATATTCATTTGTTTGAAAACCCACTTTATCCAGTTCAGGGTCACTGGCATCATTGGAGTGCCAGTCCAGCGCCAAGCACATTTACACTTGTACCCACACCATGACACGCAAATCGATCAACCCAGGGGATGGCTGACTGAATGAACGCATGAATGGAAGAGTGCATGTGAGACCCCCCCAAGAGAAGGAGTGAACAAGTGAGGGAGTGAGACACTGGCAGAGAGACTGAAAGAATAAATGAGGGAATGAGTGACGAGGGTCTTAGGAAGTGAGGGTGGGCCCGTCGCGACTTTCGTTTTCAGATGGAGGAGCTCCGGTGGTCCACCGACTCACTCCGAGTCCCGCTCAGGGTCAGGTAGGGTGGCGGGGCTGAACTGGCATTCCCACCCGCCGGGCACACGCGAGCCGCGCCGCCGGCGGCGAGGTGTTGTGTAAACAGGTGAGCCCCGCCCCCAGGCGCGCGCCTCTTCCGCTCGGCTCATTTGCATATCATCTTCTCCCTCTGCCGATCGTTCGCTCGCTCGCTTGCTAGTGCCGGTCGGGGGGCGGCGGGGCTCGGAGGGACGGCGCTGGCGCTGGCGCTTTGGTTCAATCCGCTCCTCCCCCGCCTGCGCCGGTCCTCATGGTAGTTTCTATTTTAAGAAGGTCAAATTACTGAGCACGTCGGTCTTGTGCACACACGGCGCTATCGAGCCGACTGAGGGACGCCTGCCGATGACTTGAAAACGAAGCCCCTGAGCCGGCAGCGCCGCGATCGGGACGCGCTGTGACGGGAGCCGCCGCCAGCACTAACGGTAGGTACCATTGTCTTTATCTCCGATTGGCGGGCTCGGATCGAGAGGCGCCGGCTGCTCTACTTCCTTGCGCCGGGCAGGGCTCGCTGGTGGCGATCGCCAAGGGATGCGAACTCCGCCTGTCGGCGCCCGCCTCATCGTCAAGGACGCCGGCAAACTTGCCTTTCATCGTCGCCGCTTTGCCGAGGCACATTGGGACGGGCGTGGGGATCGAATGACACGGCGGCTCTTCTGCTGCTGCGTCTTGTCTCTCCGCTGTCCTCCTGTGAGGTGCGGTGACACCTGAGCGCCTGGCGCTTTCTGTGGGCGAGCGCCGCCACTCTGGCAGCCCAATGCACGTGCAGGGTGCCAGGCGAGCCCCCGGGGGCAACTGGCGAGGATGTCAGCGGGGTGGCTTGGGTGGGCATGGCGATGAGGTCTGTGGGCTTGGCACAAAGCCCTCTGTGTTAAGAGTGAGAGATGGAGCAGCAGACAGGAGATGGCGTGAGATGATCAAAAATAAAGAAAAGAAAAGAAAGAAAGATAACGCAGCAAGTGCCAAACTGTGCCAAAGCGCACGGGGAAACTGGCAGGTGAGCTGGCATAGTAAACCGAAATGGAAAAAAAAAAAAAAAATCCTCTTTAAGATAGTGCCTTAGCCATCTGTATATCTGTCTGTTATTATATAGCGCCTTTCACGTCTGTATCTGTCTGTGTTATATAGCGCCTTACTCTTCTGTATATCTGTCTTATACGGCGCCTTTCATGTCTGTCTACCCGTGTTATATAGCGCCTTTCATGTCTGTATATCTGTCTGTGTTATATAGCGCCTTACCCTTCTGTAGTTCTGTGTTATATAGCGCCTTCCCCTTTTGTACATCTGTGTGTTATATAGCGCCTTACTCTTCTGTATATCTGTCTTATATAGCGCCTTTCACGTCTGTATCTGTCTGTGTTATATAGCGCCTTACCCTTCTGTATTTCTGTCTTATATAGCGCCTTTCACATCTGTATCATCTGTGTTATATAGCACCTTACCTTTTTGTACATCTGTGTGTTATATAACACCTTACCAATCTGTACATCTGTTATTATATAGCGCCTTTCACATCTGTATATCTGTCTGTGTTATATAGTGCCTTTCATGTCTGTATATCTGTTTGTGTTAAACAGCGCCTTACCCATCTGTACATCTGTGTGTTCTATAGCGCCTTTCACGTCTGTCCGTCCACTTTGGCTTTCACGAGGTGCCTGTTCTCATTTTTTGAGGCTCAGTTTCTGTTCCATCAGCTCAGATCTCCTTTGATGTGACATCTGATCTTCTGCTGCATTTTCACCAGTGCAGTGTTGGAAATCATCCATTTAGGATGCTGGGCTGCCTGGTGGCACAGTAGTTGGCATTGCCACAGACTGCCACGGAGGGTTCAGGTGCCAGCCTGGCCCTGTAAAGTGGTGTATTTAATGTTTCCAAACAATACCAGTGCCCCTTGGTGGTTTTTCTTTCGCTTTCCCCGTTTAGTGGGCTCTAGCGTCCCATCCAGGGTGGGTTCCTGGTTTGCTGCAGGGGAACGTGCCGAGTCGGGTGGGCTGGCACTGGGGTTGCTGGTTTGCCTCCTTTCTGCCAGTACGTGACGTGAGGTCACCGAGTGTGAAGCGTAGCCTGCTGAGCCGGACTCGGCGTGGCCTCCTCGCCATTACCCTGCCATCTGCAGCACAGCTGCCCTACGAGGTGACCTTCTTGACCAAGTGCGACTGTCTGTAGTGTGAAGTCCGTTTAATAAAAGTGTAGAGCAATGAAGACTGTCAAGTCACTGAGAGGGCACGGCCATCCCGATGATGAAGAGCGAGACTCGCAGTCAGGCTGAGGCGCCGTGCGAAGGAAGCATCAGCCCAGCGTCTGCTGTCAGATCTTTCTTAATTTTACCAATTAGCTCCACGGCTGGCAGGTCGAAGGCACCTTCGGGAGGCCTCCAAGTGGCCCACTGGGAGACGTAACCCGCCAAACAGGCCCATCCATCCTGCTTGAGCTTTATGGGGATGAATGGAAATTGCCAGAAGAGATGGCCTCGGTGACGGGCGCAAGTACCCTCTGCAAACGAGACGGATTTTTATGGAGCGTGAAGGCGGCTTGGTGGGAATAAAGCAGGGAGTCGCGTCAACAGACTTGAGGGCAGCGGCCGTTCAGCTCCATTGGTGACTATGGGGGTCTGCCTCCACAGATTGGTTCAGGTCCAGCGGGCACCAGCACTGGCAGGGCACACAGGCCCAGATTGCCTAAAATGATCGTCTTTGGCATGAAAACGGGACGGTGGAGGTGCACCCTACAGGGAGAACATGCACTGCGGGCCAGGCTGTGATGCCAGATGCCCACCACGCGCTTGAAGTGCTCAAATGAAGGCCCAGATGCCACAGGAGGACGCAGAAGGCTTTATGTGCAGGTGCTTTTACACGTGACGGCTGGCATGGGGCTGGACTTGTCATGGCTGATGACCCCTTCCTGTAACTGGTGCCTCTGTCCCCCATGATGCTGGCTTGGGCTCGATGGACTGTCCATCTGTCCTTCTGCAGGTCAGTCAGCTGCCCAGCTCCAATTATGGGCACTCTGCAATACTCCTTAGCAGAGGCGAGCCTCAGTCCTTCTGGCAGAATCCCCTAAATGCACAAGGCTGGACACGTCATCGCTGATGACACCCCCTGTAACTAGCGGGGACAGCCACATCTGCACTTGCCCAATGGAGAACTGCTTCTGCTAAGATGCGGACATGGCAGCGCCAGTCCAAGCGACTGAGTTCATGACTTCCCGGTGGCACGACTGAGAGGAAGCGTCACCCAGAGCTCAAGTCTAAGATCAGGACCGATGACATCTAGAAAATGGCCGCATCAGCAGGAGGAGAAGGAAAACAGCGAAGGCGTCATGACTGCTGATCAAGATGGCAGCTGGAATTATGAGGAGCGAAATGAATGGCGTCCACGTCGGCCTTCAGCTTCGACAGTGAGACTGGCAACAGGAAGACAAATAACCTGAGCCATCAAATCCAAAGGGCAAAGAGAGGCGAGAAGTTCAAACCCACTAACCCGACTCCTCTGCCATCACATGTAGACGTTCTGATGGGACGACGGGCAAGTGTGCCATTCCACCTGGTAGTACAATGTCTGCTTTGCCAGTTAGGCAGCCGTCTCAGTCCAGTCCTCCATGGTGGAACTGTGAGGGGTTGGCGTGGGCTCCGATGTGCCCGAGTGTGTCCTCGGATGGGCTGATTGGAGCTGCTGGGTTTGGCTTTGCCTCCCTGTGAGCCTGGACTATGAGGACTGGACAGATGGACACTAGAAGACGTTCACATGGTCACTGGAGTGATAAACTGGCACAGAGCAATGGCGGGCAGAAGGAGGCGCTCAGCATTGACTGCCCGGTATACTGCATGCACATGGAAGCAAACCACTGGTGCACATTTGGATTTGTTTAAAAAAAAAAAAAAAGTCTGCTGGCGGCCACTAGTGGGCGAGACTGGGCAGACCGTGGACTATGGTGGACAGTCTGTGGCCAGCGAGGGTGGAGTGGGATGGCCTGCCTGGACTGAGAAGAAGGCCGGAGAGATTGTGAAATGGGGGGCAGCAGCGGGACGAGCTGCAAGACTTCAGTGGGCCCGATCCCCTCTGGGTCCTCCACAGCCCCCTCTGTGTTCCTCTTTACTTTATTTGTCTCAACAAGAAGCAAACAACTGGAAGAAGATGCTGCGCTCAAAGGTTTACGGAGACTGGCACCTCACCTGTGATCTTACACCCCCGCTTTGTGCCAGGAGTCAGAAGTGGGCAAAGCTCTGAGTAAGTGTGTGAGCTCTGCTGCCCGCCCCACTTTGACATTGTGTGTCTCCATCCCAAGATTCACAAAGTCGCAGCGTGGCACGAGTCTGCGAAGAGAGAGACCCTCGAGGACACTGAGGCTGTTCACAGAAATCTCCTTCACGTGGGCGGCGATGTCCCCACTCATCACTAATCACAGGCTGGCAAAGACGGCGACTTTCAGATTCCTCATGGCTGAGTGGCCATCGTCGGCCGACCCGAGTTGTCAAGCTGCATGCCCGCTTGCTCGTCTCGATGCACACACTGAATGTTCACCGTGGTGTGAGAGCAGACATGGCGGTCCGCATAAGGAGATGGAGAGGGGGAACTGGAGCGGTGACAAAAACGAGCGGACTGCGGGAACATCAAGATTTGACAGGACAGCCCTCCACAGTGAGACGCAAATGCATCATGAAAGGCGGGCACATGGAGGGCACAAGGAGAGATGAAAAGCTTCAGAGCTACAGCTGTTTGAACCCACATCTCTTGGGGTCTCGTCCACAGAGCTCACCGTCCATTATTCAGACCCTTCTGTCTGCCTGATGAGCGGTCATCCACTCACCTCACGACTCTGCCCCTCAGTGACCTCAGAAGTGACCCAGGCCTCCGAATCCCGCTTGGCATCAGGGGTGGTCTGCATTGGCCTTAAAGGACTAGCTGTTCAAGGCAGCTTTTTGTCAGCAGGGTCCAATGGCTGTGCCCTCTAGCAGCCAGAATGTCCTGCCACCCTTGGCATATTTTCTTTCTTGCTCTCTCACAGACAGGGACCCCTGTACTCACAGAAGGTCAACTGCCCCCAAGTGTCCCTACTGTTCCCACATTGGCATAAGCAGGGGCTGTCAGCATGGCACTCACATTTTATCCTGGAAGCTGCCTTCCTAGGCCCTGTGCCAGCTTGGTGATGCCTCTGCCTCATCAACACTTTGCCAGCTGTGTACCACTACTTCACCAGACTCATCTGTCCAATCAGAATCCTGCTGCCAGCGCCATCACCTGTTCTCAATCGGTGGTTGGCGCTGTGGCCTGCTCATCCTCTAAGCCTTTTCTGGGGGAGTCCGGCTTCAACTTAAAGGGGCTTAAACTCTGTGCCAACCGAAGCCATAGCAGAGCATGGGGCAAGTGCCATATAGACTGAGGGTCTGGTCCTAAGCATCAGATTAAAACGGTGAAGTAAACGGTGTTTGGAACAGAAACATCTGTCCTTCCATTTTGTCCCTCATCTTTACTAGTAAAGAATCACAAGGAGTCTTGGCAGCTTCGGGCCATTGGTGGAGGCAGGCCTGGATGGCACATGGCATGTGTCCGTTCTTACTGGTTTTGGATTGGCAGCAGGACTTCTCTTATACCTGCTGTCTACCGCTGGCCCCTCCTATTTATGTCACAGGCCCCACCCAGTTCTTCCTTTTTGCCTTTTTTTAACCCTGACTGTGTGCCTGAGGCTCCGCCCCTTCCGTCCTGTTTCCAGAGATTTGCCTCTGGCCCCTCCCATCCTTGCTTTTGCTTACTGTTTACTTCGCCCCACCTCTCCCTGTAAGGCTCCACCCCCTGTCCTTTGTGGCGGGGAAGTCACCAGTGCACTTGACCTCTGGACAAAGTGCGGAATGCCCAGGTGGAGGTGGGCTGGGCTGAGGTGTCCATCGCTCTGACCATTGCTGGCTTTGTCTTTCATGGCCCACCGTGGACCCCCAGAGGTTTCTGTTCCTCTTTGATGCTGCAGAGTTTGGGTTTCCCTTTGGCCAGTGACAGCATTAGTAGACGGACCCTGGGAGGACCCCTTCATGTCCATTGTTTAATTGATCCGCACTTGTGTGCCCTTCGCTTCGTTTGTGTTGCTTCAAAGCGTTCTGAGCCCGCGGGCAGCGTGGGGTGCTAAATGCAAATAAACAGAATTGTGGGAAGAAAAGTGGACTCTGGGCCCCTCAGTGACTGCCGTGTTAGCGAGGCTCCAATTTTGCCTTCCAGTCTGTGAAGCCACCAAAAACGAGAAGATAAAAGAGGAAGCTCGTCTTGGTGGTCCGTCATGTCCGCCTGGGCCGCTGAGATAAGGCCTGACCCGTTGTGTCACCTTTTTGTCTTTTGTAGAGCCTCAAAGCCGGAGACGTCTTGTAGAAGAAGCGTCCGGAGGAGAGGGGAGCCGCTGCCACCATGTTCAGCTCCAAGAGGTCAGTGCTGTGGTTTGGTCACGCCGGGGGGGGGTTTAAGTACTGGACAGGTTTGGGGGGCCCGCCTGGTCTGCTTTGAGCTTCTTTTTTCCATTGATTTTGAATTTTTCTTGGGCTTTTTAAACCATTGAAATGAAGCCATGAAGTGCACCTGCCTTATTCTCGGACTGGCATTAAATGAGAGGGCATTCTCCCTGAGGATGCTGGCATTCCTTCTTTTCGTATCCTGTCCTCTTCTTCACCTTTTCTTTGTCTACTTTGTTCTCCGTGACTTTACCCTTCTGGTGTGGCTCGAGGGCGCCCCCTACCATTCTCTTGTGACTCCATGCCAGTTTAATGGTGGCTCACACAGTTGCCCACACTCCTTGGCTTGTCTTTTGGCCCTCTGTGCCCACCTTTATGGGCCAACCGTGTGGCTGTTACTCGTCTTGGAGGCCAGCGCACCCTCGCCACTGCGAGCTGACCGCCTCCATCAACGTGACTGGGCTCGATGGTGCGTGCTGATGTGTGTGCAGCTCATCCCTGAGGCCACCACTGAGCTCCTCACAAGATGAAATCTGAAAGATGGCACAGGCTCGCCCACAGGGCCACGAGGGATTTCATTTGATGTTGTGATGTGGAGATCCTGGGGTGGCACAAAGAACCACTGCAGTCTTACTCTGCAGTTAATTGGGCAGCACATCCCAGTGGCGACCGCCACAGCAGTTTCAGGGAGGGGTCACAGTTGGGTGGGATGCCTTGGCTGCTCCCATAGAGAGCTGAGACAGGACATGTAAGATGGGCACCAGGGCACTGAGATGTTGGTGGCATTGAGCAGTCGTCCTTCTCCCGCTTGGCGTCTCTTTGTTCTGCCACACTTATGGTGACAACAGGTGTCTGAAGTTGTCAAATGCTGGGGGTGTTGGGGTCTCTGGGTGTCCCTCTGTTGCTCACTTTGGCTCTTTATTTGGTCCTTCCATGATGTGCCCAGTGGGTCATTAATGACGTGTGAGTCCTGCCATTTCATGAATGCTGTTGGTGGATCTTGACCTGAAGAAGCCCCTCTGATATCTGCTGATAAACCCGCTGCGTGCGTGACGCCATTACTGACCATCACTGGGTGAAGAAGACCCCCTCGGTCAGATCACCTACCACCATCTTGGACTTGAACTGATTCCAGACTCACTCGTTTAACGAGCCATAGGGACGTGAACAAAAGGGTGGCATTACGGCCAATGGACCACGGATGCCAGCATGTGAGACCCCAGTGGGCCTTAGCCTGCACTGGACATTGGCCACTCTGCAGGACTGGCGCGAGTGACCTGACCTGCTGGTCGGTGTGCCTAGTCGAGTCAAGAAGGTCGTAATATTCGGGTGCTCCAACCCTGACACGACACCCTAATGTGTCCCCAGCATCACCGGCGAGTGTCCAGTTGAGTTTGATGCCCTGTAAAAGCAAATTGTACAAGCGATGAGGAGGCTCGGAAAGGGCAAGCAGAGCCATCGACGACATGTGGCCGCGCCATGGCGCATCACTGCGGAGACGGCGGGTATTCTGTGGCCCTGAGCTCGGTCGCTGTTGAGGCTGTGCAGAGTAAAACGATGCATGCTGAGGAGTCTGAACACGTGCATTTAGTTATTAACGCCTGGTCTGATGCTGTGAGAGGCGGCCCACTGAGGGCCCTGAACCCGGCTTCACTCCCTGGCACCCCGTGTGGCCTCAGGGAGTTGTCTTCACCTCGGGTGCATTGACGCCTCCAAACTCACGTGCACTGCGTCCCTCCCGCCCAGGGTGGGTGTGCCCTCTGATGTGTTTATCCTGAGCGCTGCAGTTTCAGGCAGAGAGTAGCGAATGTGAAGACGTGCAGAGAAATCGCTTGAAGCCGTCTAGACGAGCTGCCGCCGCCGACACACGCCCACCGCTATTTTTATTTGATTTCATCCCACTGTGACCTTTTAAGAGACGTGTGCTGTCCCTGCCACCGCGGCGTTCCGTTTGATTCATTAAGTGGTGTGAAGAGAGCCTTGGGGGCGGAGCCTCATGCCAGTCACGTTAGATGGGCTGCGGCGCCCCCTGCCTGCGGCACTGTCAGCTGCTATAGCACCTTGAGGGCTCATTCAGACATCCTCAGCTCTCCCTCCATGTTCCCAGTCCACTTACTCCGTTTGGGGTCACAGGGAGACGCATCGAGTGTTCTGTCAGCATCTGGGGCAGAGGACACAGGCATGGGACCGGTCAGAGGTGACCGTGACAAGTCTGGAGCTGAATGGCCATTAATGCTGCAGCCCTCTGCACTGTGCCAGCGTGCCGTTGTGGAGCGCCCGTCGGGTAAGGAGGACCCATTGTGAAAGAGGCGCCGCCGAAATCAAATGACATCAATGTCAAACACTGCATCGGACATTTTAACGGTGCCAGAGCTGTGTGTGGCATCCTCCTGAGCTCAGGCTTCACTCTTCTAATCTGAGCAGACATCAGTCAGCCTGTATATAGCGCCTTTCACAGCGCCCTCCAGAGTACTGAGTGACACAGAACTGCGGCTCTCACTGATTATGCTGTGTTGTGCCCACTGAGTGCCCTTTGTTTCAATGCCCCTTACCCTGTTATTATTAGTGAGCTCACCCGCTGTCCTCACCTTGCCTGCGTTAGTTTCAAATGAGCTGCAGATCATGTTATTTATGGAGTAGATGATGCCAAGGCATCCCCTGGGCACACATGCACAGCCCATAGCAGGTAGGCTGGCTGAGGTCCTTCACATTGACTGGGGGCTTGTCACTACAGGGTAGCATACAGGGCAGTGCCAGTGTAAAGCCCTGGTGCATGGCAGAGCAGGGAATTAGGAGCAGATGTCACATGCCATCACAGCTCCGATGATGTCCATAACCTGAGGGTCTCCAGCTGGCAACTGGTGGGCAGCATTGAGCTCCAACACCACAGAAGGAGCTCCTGGTATGTGACGGTGCTTCTTGTGTCCTCAGCTGTAGGCGAGGATGGACCGGGAGGTGCCACCGATGGGCACAGCCACCAGGTGGCACTTGAGTCATGTGACTCCTTGTGACAAAGGCTCCATTTGAAAGTGGATTTGCAAGGGTGGCCGGCTGGCAGGGATGGGGCCAAGTGGTGCGAAGCAGGGTTTAGAGCATGGTGACATCTTCTTCACTCAGCTTGCTGCTGCTGTCAGCCAGCTGGACTGCCATGTCTGCCGCTCGTCTTTTAAACACCTCCCAGTGGACAGGGTGCACGTGTGCCAGTGGCCCTAAACCTGCCGCTGCCCATCTTGCTGCCCGAGTGCTTTGTGAATATTTTTAGATGGCCATTAAAGCCTTTGATTGGCTTTGTTTGTTTTACTCCCCCCTGAAATCCCTGCGGGCAGCAACCTGAAAATAAAAAGAATGTCTGCCTGTGAAGACGGAGGGCAACGTGAGGAGGCTGGCACACAGTGAGCACACCCCTCAGGCCCCCCCCCCCCCCACTGTCCGCCACATCCACACAACTCAGGAGAAGAACTGAGAACTCCAAAACTCACCAACAAAAACGGCACCAGAGTACAGCTGAGCATTTCTGCGGGAAGTGACAAGAATGACACGGGAGTGTGACCCGGTACAGGACAGCAGCAAGGGGACAGAGACGATGCCAAATGTCAAGCGGTGCCGATTCAAGGAGTCAAGAAAGTGGAGGCAAACGAAGAGGACGACCTTTAACCCGTCACGGGTAATAACAGGTACCCAAAGTGGCAAATCTGAAATGAATGAACCAAACAAATGGTCCTAAAGCAAACAATGTGGCCAGGAATTCACGTCACATCTTCAGAAACTTTCCGAGACACAAGGAGGGGCTCCAAGTGGGCACAGAGGTCCCCTCCAGGGCCTCTCTGCCCCCACTTCCACAAGCCCCGCCTCTCATCTCCTGAAGCAAAGGCCCCCCAGCCCCTCGCCATTTGTTCCTTCACACCTGGCTGCTGTTGAGAGGGGTCACTTCCGGCCCACTGAGTTGACCGCCAGGCTGCTCTGATGGCAGTTGTTCTTTCCCATGTGATTCCCTGGGGTCCTCCTCCTAGTCTTCCTAATGAAACTAGAAAGAGCGAGCGAGCGCTTTATATTCCTAAAGTCATGCTGTTGTGCAGCACCATGTGTACATGGGCTGGTGGGGTGGGCTTTGGCACCCCATGCCCCAGATAATGGACTGATTGGTGGTAGAAGTGGGATTGCTGGGGGGTTGAGAAAGCCAGAAACGGCAAAGGCTGGCGGCTCTGCTGGATTCCATACCACTGGGGCGTCATTCTTGGAGTTGCGCCGGATCTCCTTACGCTCGCTAATGGCGGTGTAACCCTGATACGCAGATGGCAGAGGCCGACCGCTCGATAACTTGTGAATATTTGATTTAGCCAGGACACAGCCAGCGCCCCCTGGGACTGGCATGGATGTCTCAGTGAACAACCGCAATGCAGGTGAAGACGACCCAATGGCGGGAGACGAGACGTGAAGGAGCCGCCACTCCAGGAGGTCCCGCCCGGCCCTTTGCTCGGTAACTTTGATGCCGGCCTCGTCCTTCTTTTTAATTTACTCCGCTGCTTTTCTCTGCCACACTTCGGGAGTCTGCTGATTTGACATTTTAGATTTGTCCATTCCGTGTCCTCGGCCGGCTGGATTTATAAAGCACCTTTCTAGCGCTCAAGTCCAGGTCCACAGGGCAGCAGGGGTCCAGGGGTCTGGGGAATTGTACACATTGAACCTGTGATCAGCACTTGGCTGACAGAAGAGGGGAGACGACTTGGCCCACCTGCTGCTTGTTCAGCCAGCTCGCTTGTCATTCACTCTTGTCCCGGTCCACCTTCTGTCTACTCGAGTCTCAGGGCTCCTCAGGGATCCCACAATCCTTTGCTCTGCTGTTTTTATGTCCCTCCGTGTCGATGTGCATATTAAACAGTTAAGGACCCTCTTGTATACTTCAAAGAATTTGGGGGATGCCCAGTCAGCACTGATGGGTTTCAGGTATTCTAGTTAATGGTGACAAGTTGTGCCCATCACGCTCTTTAGTCCTCAGGCGCGCCATTGGCATCCAGTCCTGTTACCTGTGTGATGTCAGAACCTCAGAGCTCCAAAGTAGAGACGTGTGTGAGAGGGAAGACCTTGAGACGGGCACCCTCGGTGTCACAAAGAAACGGGCACTGACAGGATGGGCAGAGACAAACATAGGAAAGAGGAGGGGCTGTGGGAGGGGCAAGTGCAAGTGAATGGAGGAGTTAGGGGTGGAGTTAAATGCAGGGCACGGGAGGGGCTGAGTGGGGCAAAGCACAGGCAAATGGCAGAACTTGTACAGTGCAAAATGTTGGCAAAAAGAGGGGCGTGGCTAGGGGTGGAGCTCCACCCTCATAAGATTCAAGCCAATTGACCACATTCACACAGTCAGCTGATGGACTTCTGTGCCCTGCGTTCACGAGTTGTGTCCACTGGTGTGTACCTGACCACCTGTACAGCGGGCACAAAAAGGGCACTACCAGGAGGGACAAACCACCTATAAAAAGTAGATGTTGTGCCCAGTCTGCACTGCTCTGAGTGACACAAGCGACATGCAGTCAGTCATGTTTAAAAGTCCCCATCATCTACCATTTGTAAGGTTAAAAGCTGGGTGTCTACAGGCTGTTCAGGGGCTCAAGTCGTCGCCCCCCCCCCCCCCCCCTTGCTTATCTCAACCCTTTTCTCTTCCTTCTGCAGACCCCTCAGCTCCACCGTCTCTCCTCCAGCTCAGCAAGCCACTGCCGGGCCCCTCATTTAATTTGGGCTAGAGCTCCACCTAGTGGCTCATGGCATCCCTACACCTGTGACGCCTGCTGTCTGCTGAGACTGTGCACCCTCTGTTGTCCTGGGGGTACATGACATGCTTCTGCCCAACCCACACACACACACACTGAGGCCATGCCACCCCCCTAGTGATTTCTGGAGGACACAGCTCTACCCCCTCCCCTTGCCCGGCCCTCTCCATCACTTCACAGCAGTTCAGTTCTCAAACCTCCCATCATCTCTGGGGTCTTCCTGCCACACTCTCTGCCATCCCACGCTCCTTCTTTCTCCACTCCCAGTCATTTCTTGCTTTTGTTTTACTTCTGTTGCTGCTGTTCTCTGTGGACTCAGTGGTCCCCGGTTGGAGGTCCTTATGTACCCTCCTGTCTGTTGTTCCCCAGCTAAATCCTCAGCCACAGCCCTGGTAATTCAGGCTGGGATCGAGCGGCTCGGGTTCGGCTAGAGGACTTGCACCCACGTCTCTGTGGACCCCGGCTGACTTTCGTAGCCTGACAAGTGCAGTGCTGATACGCTGAGAGGGGTCCTGAATATTTAACGATGTCTAATATTTTAAACAGACTTCCTTCTGTAATCCATTAAACTTTTATCATTTGTAACACTACACGCTATGAAATGTGGGCTTTGAAATATTTCATGAGGAGACAGAAACGGAGGAAATCCTGGCTTGTTGCTCACTTGGGGAAACAGCCGGTGCGCGTATGGCTCTTGGACGTCCACACGTGGGACCCTCAGCGGAGACCCGAGGAAGGGCTGTGGTGTCGTGATGGAGTTATGGGACCACCAACCCGGTGTGGCGCATGAAGACACCCGCCATGAACATAGTGGGCAGGCTTAACCGAATGTTACGCGGCCAAATCAGGCCTGCCGAGTCCGGGTGTTTCATGAAAACCCGAATCAAGCGTGTGCAAGTCTGAGGACAAGAAGCAGGAGCCAAAGACGAGGGGCAACACACACGGCGTGGGATCCAATTGGTGGACGACACTGGAGAGACTGACTTGGGGCTCCGCCCCCTGGGGGCTCCATGTGCTCAAGATGAACAGAATTCGATGAGGAGAAGAAATGTCACTGAGAATAAGGAGACTGGCAAATCGAAAATTAAAATACAAAAGAAGGCCGCACAGCCACCTGCTGGGGTTCAACTGACATCCTGTCAGCTGATCATCTGTAGCCCCTCGGGGGGCTTGACATAAAACGGCAAAGGAGAAAGACCAACAAAAGGAGTGAATCAACGAAAAGCCAAACAATAAATGACATTAAATTAAACACAGAAGGCCATCAGCACAGCCATATTTGTTCTGCTATGCTAAGAAAGAAACTGGCAGACTGAACGGTGAGACGGACCACGAGATTTGGACAGAACAAGCGTCAGGGAAGGGAAGGTCTAAAGACAACCGCCAAAGACTCTCCATCGCCGCCATCTTCCATAGGCAGGGAGCCAAGTTGTATTTAATGCATCACGGGAGTCACGTGACCCAAACAGGGAAACACACAAAATGGCAGCAAACACGGAACTTGGAGGTGTAGTAATATGTTGAACACGTGACGGTAAAATGCTTAAAACGAGGCCCAACCAATTGTGACACCATTCGTGAACAAGATCAACACAACAAGTTACAGAGCACAAATGGGCGAAGGAGCCTCGGCCACACTGCCGGAGTGACAGAGAAGCCACCTTGACGTGTCACTGCAGCCCATCCGCCCCACAAACGGAAAAGTCAGACAGGCCAGCACCGATGGCGGGCAGCTCGACTGGCTCGTGCTCCAGGGTTTCCCGATGTAAAATGAACCGTCTGATGAACGAGTGCATGGAGATCCCAAAGGAAAAGGGACTGCAAAAGCAGGAAAGGACTGCTGGGAGTGCGGCAACTCCATGGTGTCCAATTTGGTAAAACGATGGGGACTCAGTCGGTGGCTTTGGCTGCTGCTCAAAGTCAAAGGTGGGCACAAGCGCCAATTACAGCTGGCCAGAACGAGCAGCTCACTGACTAGGGGATGAGGAATTTGTAGTTATGGACGGCTCTGCTCACCGAAGTCCAACAAAATCCATGGATGTGGAGCCTCCTGGGTGTCTTGCACATGCTTGAGATTTATCACCATCAACTGTCCCTTCTCTTGGCGTGTTTGTGGCCTGAAGATGATGTCGGGGATGACTGGCACTATGTCTGCACGCTGCTTGTTTACCTCACCTGCCCAAACTGTGCCTTCCAAGTCATGAGACTCCTCAGCTTTTTTGAGGTTTTTGTACGTCCCCAGTTTAGATTTGTCTTTTCCCTTTTATATTTCTATTCCTTCACTCTTTATCGTCTGGGGATTATTCCTGCCTTGTGTCCAGTACTTCCTCCGCTCGGCTCCAGCTGCCCCGTGGTCTTGCCCAGGATTAGCGGCGATGGAGAGTTATTGTTCTGATTGATGTTTTGTTTATTCTCACAGGCCCCTGTCACTTTGTGTGTTTTGTCCTGTGGTGTGACAGTCGCCTGACATATGATGCCACGACGGCGGCGGCGTGTGTGTCGTCGTTGCTCTTTTTTGTTTTAGATCTTCTGGTTTGTCTCATTTTCATTTGCCGTTGTCAAGATTTTGGTTCATTTGCTGTACAAACCTTTGTTTTCCTTTTTGTTTTTGCTCCTTTCGTTGACTTTTGTATCAAATGTTTGTTTTGTTATGGTGGGCCTGACGTTTTTACGATTTTCTAATTTTGTACCTTTTATTTGTGGGGCCTGTGCAGGCCGTGAAGCCTGCTTCTGGATTTGGGGTGAAGCTGAGGCCTGTGGTACTTCTGGAGGTTCTGAGACCCCAGCAGATCCTGAAGCGCCTGTGTGGGGCCCCTGGGCGCTTACTTTGATGGCCGCCCTTGTTATTATTTCATTTCTTTCAGGACCAGGCTGTGGTCTTACTTTTTCTGCCCATTTCTGACATCTTGATGGATGAGTCCTGTCTCCTCATTTCTCTTGTGTGCCACAGACAGGAGTCTGAGCTGTTCATCTCGCCCTGTCCTTGAACCTTGTGATAAATGAGGAGCTCGCTGATTACCGACGGCCTGATTCAGTCATCACTTCACAGAGATGCTCATGATGGTCAGCATTACTCAGAATAAGCAGCCGCCATCCCAAAACCAACCATCAATATGAAAACGCCTGGCAGTGGGAAATTTCAATTACAGCGAGTGGTCCAAAGAGGCATCTCCTGAGACCTGTCAGAAAACCCCAGGAAGATGGCCCGTCAACATGTATGGCTGTGACACCTGGAGCCGAAAAGTCGTTGAACAAATGGGAGGACGGGGTCCTCTCTGAAATGTATGGGACATGTAGGAGGGCAGAGTGTGAAGGGTCCAGAGGAACAGTGAGCTCTACAAGCTGATGAGTCGTCATATGAAGGTGAAGAAGCTGAGCTAAATGAGCAAGATGGCAGGGGAGGGACGTCTTTGAGCAATATGGTCGGGCACCCGCCATCAAGCCCAGCACTCCTTGGAGCTCAGTGTTTAGAAACCAAAATTCAAATTTTGATTTCCGGCAGTTGCATGAAATTCATGAACATCTGAAACCATTGATTCCTGAGTACCCACACTGCCCAAATTGGGATCACTCTTTTTTTTTTTTTTTGTTGCCTCTCTGGAGTGCCAGTCAGTGACCGGGCACACCCCTCCCCACTTAAGTTGTCTGACGAAGAAGTTGGTCATGAGTGCTCGGGGCTGTAACCTCCTTGGCCAGAGTGGCCCACCATCCTTGACATTTACTGTCCCAGTACATGGTGGGGGGGCCTGACTGTTAGGTGACATGGTTGACACTCCTTTAGCAGTGAGTGACCCAAAGGGTCCGATGAAGGGCAATGTGCTCAGACAGGCTGCAGTGGGTCCAAGCCTTGACCCCTTGACCTGTCCCTGTACAGTGGCCCTTGGCCCATGTGGCTCATGCCCGGGTGTGACAAGGTATCCGAGGATGACTTCAAGGGTCCATTCATGTGCCACTGCAGTGTAACCTTTTGTGTTTTCTCTTTTAGACTCAAGAAGAAATCCCAGTCGGTAGATATCACTGCCCAAGGATACACGGGTCCCCTGGTGCCCGAGGCACATGCGTCACAAATCAACAAGCCACCACCTGTCGTCAAGACAACCACATCAGAAGAAGAGGAAAACAACGCGGCAAATTCCCAACGACGCAATCCACGGCGCAGCGACTTGAAGAGATACTACACGATAGGTAAAGACCACCAGCCGCCCGTTTGTCTTTCTGTCAGTCTTTCGAGCCACCTGCTGCCCTCTTGGTGTTTTCTGTCTTTTGTTGCCCTGGCAGTGTGATTCCTGTTCACACAGATGGACCCCAAAGGCTCAGTGAGGCTGGCTATGTAGAGTCACCATGGTGTTGCTGTGTCAGGTGTAGAGTGGCAGCTTCACCCTGATAGGAAGGGGCTGAGATGGCAGAAATCGGGGACAGCCATGCAGTGTCAGGGCCACAGGGGAGCTGCGGGCAGGTGCCTTACAAACCCTCGAAAGGGTGCCAGTCCATCACTCGGTCTGTCCTAGCCCATCACAGCACAGTTTAGCTAACCCCAGTGCCGTCTTTGCCCCTACCGGCAACTCACATGAGTGACTGTGTAGCACTGGCATCCCATCCAGGGTGGGTTCCTATGTTGATGGTAGGTAGCCAGATGGCCAGTAGAGACCCTCAAGGTGAAATCAAATGGACGGACAGCTGGCTGGCTGGCATGATTGGAAGTGTCACCCCAGAAGTGACTGTGACCTTGGCCGTCCAGTTGAGACCACAGCGCAGCTGCTCGTGTCCCCACAGCTTGTGTTTAGTTTTTTTGCCATTTCTTATTGTTTGTGATTTGCTTTATTTTTGTGCATTTCTAACTGTTTTTAAATTTAAGGCCATAGTTTTGATGCCTTGCTTGTCATGTGCAATTTGGAACTGTTAAGATAATGGCAGCCACATTGTTTACTGTTTCCAAGCCTGTTGTTGTCATGTGACATATTACATCATCAGAAACTGCCAATACAAGATGGAGGAGCAGCACGCCTGACGTCCGAGTTTACGGTCTGTGATTTAGTTAGGAGACCCCCATTGGGCAGCACTGTGAACTCTCTGCGTTCCATCTTTGGTTGGTTGATGTTGGCTTTGTGCAACAGTTTCTCACCTCCGCTTCTTCGCTGACCACCCGCCGGGCTTCCTGAACTTCACTTCACGTTCCTGTCTCCTCAGTCGTCGTCGATGCCATTACCGCCATTTGTCTGCTTCTGTGAGTCGCCATAAAGTGCTTACTCAGTGGAGGTGCCAGGGTCGTCCTTTGGGTTAGGTTGGGAGCCCCCTACTGGCCGGCTGCAGGGTCACTTGTCTATCATGCATGTGGACTCGCATGGAAATGCCTGTGGGTGGAAGTAGCCAAACCGCAGCAGTGACTCAGATGAAGGTCATCATCATCACGTGAGTAATAGGAATGAAAAATGGCCGTGTGTCTAAAGACTTCATTAACCACAGGAAAAATGTCAGATTGGATGATGCGTGGCCTCTGATTAGGCCACGACTGGCAGAACTCACCCCACGGCCAAATATTTGTAAAGTTTTGAGACTCCACCCACTGCACAAAGCACCATGATAGGCAGAAACTGGGCAACAGCCACCTGCTAGCATTAAATTAATGAAGCTCCACCCCTACACTTGACAGAGATAGGCAGAACTGGGCCCCGCCCACATATAAGCCTCCATTTGCTTTCCATTGACCTCGTTATTTGGGTCCTTCTTCTTCTTGGCTGATTTTGAGGACTGCTGTAGTTGACCTTTATCCTTGTTGTTTCTCCACTGTGCCTTAATAGGTCTGTGAAAATGAAACCATCAGTTGCCTCTTATCAATAAAAGCCTCACATTAAGACCACCCAGTCGCTGTCTCAGCCCCCCGATACATAGGCTAGTCCAGCATCACTGACTGACCGGTGGCCTGGTTGGTACCTCCTTTGCACTGTGCCAAGACAGCCCAGAGTTCCCACCTCCTTGTAATAAAACATGCAGAAGGAATTCAGAAATCCCTCCTAGGTGTTTCGGGGACCACTCATTTGTCATCATTCGCCATGTGAGCCGCTGCACTGGGCGGTGGCCTCCTCGGGGTGCCACATTTTTTAAAAATGTATTCTGAATAAATGAGTTTACTCACAGAAAATGAATTTGCAAAGCCCAAAAGCTGCTGAAAACGGCTCCTCCTGTGTGCTTTAAATGTCGAAGACGTGCGCCGTGCAGCGAGACCCCCGCTATTGATCCTCAGTTATTTACAGCCTCATCCAGCACACGGCTATTTCATCTTTGCCATCAATTAGCTGCAGGGGGTTTCATTCCCAGGTCTTGTAGAGGTGGGATGGTCACTAAATCACACAGGAGGTGACATCGGGAGACCAGCTAGGGAGGTGAGGGCCGGTGGATGAAGTCCGAGTGATTTGCGACTTGGCGGGAGACGCGAGCAGAGATGGCTCTGGAGACCACCATGACCAGATGGCTAATCCACTCAGACCCAACACCGGACGGGACGCCGGGCATAAACAAAACTGGAGCCAGGTGGCAGTCCTGAGATACGTGTTTGGAGCAGGGTGGCAAATTAGTGGCAGCATTTTGGGGAGGTGTTCACTACAGAAAGACGCTATACACAACAGCTCAACTCTTGTAGAGAAGTCTGAGGTGAAAGGTCCTGGAATGGCACTTTATACAACGGGCCAGCATTTGCTAAGGGCTTTGAGATGGTGCTTATTGCAGAAAGGCGCTATATAGTTAGCCGTCCTCAATGGGCACCTGTAAGGCTATGTCGCATTGCCCCCTCGTTTGTCACCCTGACCGCTCTCAACTGGAACTAGACAAGGAGCGCGCGGCCCAAAGTGCGTGACAGGTGATGAAGTGGGAACAATCGAGAGCCGGAAATGCGGTGGTGATAAGCACTGTGGTCACCCCGTCCTCTGATGTGTAAATGGAGATATTGTGGGCCGGCGATTTCCTGAGTATCTGTCAGATCACGACGTGCAGGAGCTGGCGGGTTACTTTATTGATTTCCTTTCCGACTTCCTTAATAACTTGATTGTCACTTTCCGTGGCCGCCTGTCCTCATCATGCGCGGCTCGCCGCACTCACGGCTGCCCGTAATCGCATTACGCGGAGCTCATATCAAACCGGACGTGAAAATGAACTTGTGAGACACTGGAATGAGAGTTCATTAATGGGGCGCTCGTCAAACGGCACAGATCAAAGCAGACACCCAAACAGTGGGTAGTTCTGCCACTTGTACCCAGGCTGTGGTGCTCACCCATCCTAATTCCTGTGTGCCCTGTCCGTGGTGATGGTGAATCCCACATGTCTAGCCAATGAATAACTGAGGCTGCCCCCAGTCTCTCCTACCTTGGTGACACTCCATTACATGGCTTTCCTGCCTTAACAATGGCACTTGGTTACCTGCAATGCTCATGTGTTTAAATGTTGAGGGCCCCAACATGGGCCATGCAGACAAATGCCGAGACCACTTGACTTGATGTTGCCCTCTAAGAGCGCCTGGGCATGATTGTCTCAAGACCTCTGTTAAGCAACAGCTGGCAAAAGTTTGTTGTCATTCTTTTTCCTTCCTCATACCCGCTAAGTTAAAAGTCTAAAGCCTTGTTTACCATGTGACCAGCAGCTCCATAGAATACGGCGCGCACGGCCACCAAAGGACCACTTACAGTCAGCCAATGAGAGAAAAGCTGTGTGACAATTCAGGACCCTGGACAGCACTGAGGCAAAGGGGGTCAACAGGCAGAGAAGTGCTGACCAACTTTATATAATAGAGAAGTCAATGTGAAAGGCGCTATATAGTGGTCTTCTGGAGTCAGTATGGTCATGTGTGCATAGGAGAGACGTGATGATCACCACACGACACACCAGTTTTAGGTAGATATATGATACAGCAGTTAAGGTATAATAGTGTTATGGGATCAGCACTGTCAAGTGTGATGAACAAGTGACACCCAGACATGGTGTGCACAATAAGGAGATTTTATATCAGGAACATTACCTGTCTAGACTGGCACTTTACAGAACCCTAAGACCACCACAGATGGGGAGGAGGATCTTTCTTTATATACCTTCTCCTGTCTCAAAGAAGTTGCCCTTTAGAATATCGACCTGCGCCGATTTCCTAATCCCGGCCTACGCGGAGAGCTGCTGCGGCCATCGATGATCTTGTTATCTCGTTTACTGCTTCACCTCCTTTTGAGGTCATGTCAGGTCCCCACCAATCAGAAGTCAGTTCATTAGAGGAGGCATAAAAACGGAAACCCCACCAGTGATTATGAGACCCTCATGTGGAGTCGCACAAAGAGAGCTGGCAGGGGTCTACAGAAGAGGGGCAGCCATAAACACAAAACTATAAGGAGCACCGGAGTGACAGCCAGTGGGCAACCGCAGGGGAGACCGACGACCGGCTGTAGGTGGACAAAGGCAGCAATGAACCGAGGGGGCAATGGCCACACCTCACCTTCAGGTGGCTTCAGGGATGATCACAGAGCAGGAACATTAAGAGTTGCCTGCCACCTTCTGGTGAGCAAGTGACCCACGATGGCCAATTTATTAGGAACACAACTGACAGCTCGGACTCGTGGATTATGTGTGCGTTTTCAAGGAAGAGACTGAAGGTTTAGAGTTTGAACGTAGCATGGCACACTGGCATGGAGAAGGCCTATAAAGAAGAGGTCACATGGAAACAGACATTCAAAGAAGAGGCCAACAGTGGAGGGCACGACTTGTGTAGAGCCAGTGACGAGCAACCAATGGAGTACCGACCAGAATGAAGGACCCATCTCATACCAGCAGAGTCAGGGTGGTGGTGGTGGTGCTGTGATGGTGCCCCTCTGGTGTGAGCCGGGCGACATCAGAATTGCCATCCCAGACAATCAGATGCTTCCTTTGTTGTCAACAGCATCCATAGGCTAATGGACCTTCTCAGCAGATTATGCCGCACAGTACGAGGGGGGTCCCAGAATGACGCAAGAGACTGGCACAACACAGGAACCCCCAGCTTCACCTGATCACACTGAATGGGGCCACCCATCAGATGTGTTGCAGTGTCCCATCCCGAGTTGAGGGCCACCCCAGGCAGAGTGCTCACTTAGCCCCTGCTGTTTGGTGGCACCACCATTGTATATGACAACTGGAGGAGGGTCCTGCCCTTCAACGGGTCAGTTCAGCTGAGTTCAAGGATGTGACTTTGGATTTGAACAAATGTCCTTGGACTTCCAAAACTGGCCAACACAGATACACCAGCCTGCCTGTGAGGGGCCAGTAGAGCAGCGGCATCGCTCTTCAAACTGGTGAGGTGTCCCATCCAGGAGGTGCTGCCCGGCTAACCTTCACATTACCTTACAAGTGACCATCGAGGATGGCTAATGTGTGACAGCAAAAGCCAGTCTTGGGATTCAGCAGCCAGTGTGGTACACGGGTGTCTTTGGCTTCCACACTTGGCTTATTTCAGATTAATGAATGAATTTAAACTGTGAAGCTGCTTTCTGATTCACTTCTTGTAATGAATTAATAAGGAGGCGTGCATTGTTCCAGCAAACGACGCTTGATGAAATTTGCCAGCAGCTCCATCAGTAAGCTGGTATGGGAGACCAAATGCAAATGCAGCCTGAGCTCCACATGGAGACACTGACAGAAGCCACCTGCTTGCTATCTTTTCTATCTGTCTGATATGGCGCCTTTCACATCTTTTGTTATACAATGTCTTTCATCCTGATAAAGCACCCTTCTCACATTTCATACGGGTTCTTTTTTTCTTTAATTCTAAATTTGTATTTGACTCACCCAAGCCAAGCAGCTCGTTTCTCTTCACATCTCCAATCTTCTTGTTCCTTTGTAATCCATGAGTTGTTACACACTCTGACCTGAAGGGGGCGCCAGTAAGAAAGTAAGTAATCTGTCCATAAATCCAGAAAGAAACCTGGATGGGCCTTAAAGAGTTCTGGGTGGGGCCTGAAGCTGCAGTATCAGGTGGCTCCACTGATAAAGGGCAAGACCCCTTTTAAAATATGAAGGAATTAATAACAAACAACAAAGGAGACACAATCAGCCAGGAAAGACCCCCTCAGTGTGCAACATGACTCCCACCATGAATTTTGTCTTCTTTACTTGGCTGCCTCACCTGACAGTGACGACAACGGCTGTGCTGAATCTGCAGCTTGGCTCTCATTAGGTCAGAGAGGTGACATGAAAGCCATTAAAGGAGAACAAAATGCTCATACAAGTGGAGTGCAGAGGCCGATAACCTGTGAGGGTACAATTAAAACAAAAAGGTGCAATGATGGAGTCAAAGGCTGTCACAGAGAGGACACTGGTTGAAGGGATGGCAGGAAGCAGCTTCCCAGGGCCGTGTGCTCCTCCAGTATGACTGGTGGCAGTGTCTGTCTGCCATGTGCACAGCTGCAGGACATGCATGGCAACTGGGATGCTGATGGGTGGCCCTGCTGGATTTCATGGTAGCCACCAGGTGAGAGCTGCAGGAAGGTGTGTCTCTTGTTTTAAGGAGGTGCCACCCGACTTAGAAGTGCTTCCTGGGCACAATGTGGTGGCAGCAGTAGTACTCCCAGCTCAGGCATAGATAAAGGAAGCTGCCCCACCTGACTCAGGGAGTCGGATTTAAAGAATTGTACCTGTGCTGCTAAAAAAAACAGTCATCTGAACCCAGGACTCGTGTCTGTATGTTTGTGTCTATGTTATGCCCCTACAGGTCACAAGGGAAAAGGCTGGCAAAAAAGGCCATGGCATGGAGTAAGCAGGCAAGAGGAATTACAGTGGAGGTACAAGAACTGAGGTTTAAAAACAGAAAGGACCAAACAATGAGATTCTGAGGCGCTGTGGGGGCCAACAGTGGGCGGGGCCAAGGGGACAGGTGAGCTCACTCTGTCAGCAGCTAACAGTAGGTGTGGCTGTGCCCAGGAGGGCAGGGTAGTGTGCGTAGCTAAGAGCAGGATGGGACTGGATACATAAACTCACTCCATCAGCAGGTGTGCCAAAGGTTGGGATTGGCTATTCTTTTTCTTATCGTCGGTCTGTGCAGTGGTAGGATGAACTGTTTTGGTTCACTCCAGGTGTCTGATCATAGAGGGCTGAGACGATCTGTTCTCTGAAGTATCTTCTTCTGGCATAAAAGGGCAGAGAGCCCACCACAGGGCCAACAAATGATAACAGCAGTCACATTAATGAGCTTTGGGCATATCGGTCATTGTGATGATTGCCTGCTGAAGTGACCCAAGGTCAGTACACAACTACAAACGAGTGCCTGTCATTATGTGGTGGTGCATCATTGTTAATTAAGTGTCCATCCATTCCCCTTTCATGCCCACACTTTTGGGTTCGGAGGATGACATAGTGGGTTTCACCCAGACAGGGACACAAAGTTCTCTAGTGACCGCTGACCACTTCTAAATAAGAGCTGAGGAAAGGCACGCAGCAGACTCCTGAGAGTGAGGGTCCGAGTCTCAATGTGTGCAGCTGGGATTCAGTGAATGTCAAGAGTTAAAAGAGCTGTGTGAAATGCCCACAATTAGTGAACGCGGCAGGAAGCGGGGGGCTGGCTCGTGTTATTTTTGTGCTGCTGTTGCCATTAGCGTATGTGGATTGACGCGCAGGCCGCTCTTCCGCTCTGCCTTTATTTTTCCAAGTCAGTAATTTCCAGTTTTGTTCTGTTCTCCTCAGCTTGGCTTTGTTTGTGCACTGATTGTTCTACAGCAGATTTAACCTTGGTGTCATGCCATGCTCTTTACGGTAGCTGAAAGGTGCCACTGGCATGTCCGCTTGGGTCACCCCTTGTGAGTACTCAAGTGCCTTTCTGTCATTTTCTGTTACAAAGCATGCTGGTTTTGAGAATATCTCACTTTTTTACTCGGGGTTGGGGAATTGTAAAATTCACCTGTGAAAACAAAGTCATGGAAGTTGGCATGCATCCTTCCATACATTCACAATCAATCCTTCCTTATCCAGCTGGAGGCCTGAGCCAACCCTAGCAGCATTGGGCACAAGGTTCTGCCAATCCCTGCACAAGACAGCAGTGGGGACATGACGGATGTGCGAGGTGTCCCCCTTTATGGTCACAACGACAGAGCTTATCAGTTTAGTAATTGACTTCCAGCTCACCTGCATAGCTAGCATGATGTCCATCACATAATGTTGTGGAATTGTGTCCACCCACCTGCCCACTGTCCACTCTTCTTAGTTCAATGGGCCAGAGCCAAACATGGCTGCTTCAGTTTGGTCCTCACTGCATTTAAAAAAAAAAATGGACATCGCCAGGATGACACAGGATTAGACAAAGTCTCATGGCTGACCTTCAAGAGAGACACAAGGAGTAAATGTAAAGTGATTTTCTGGGTGCCAACTAGCAGTGCACAGGCAGACATCCCAGCAGAACTTCTCTGGGGAGTGGGCAGTGAGGACAGCGATGATGGGCAAAATATCCTGATGATCTCCTGGCCAGTAGGCGGCCACGCACAGTCCCTAGCTGGCACCAAGAAGTCCATTTACAGGAGGAGTTTCTTTAACTGAACCACTAGGGGGCAGCACATTGTTGTGCCTTTAAGGGCTACAGAAAGATTTAGTGGTGCCACAAGAGGGAGCTCTTGTCCATCTTTGAAGTCCCTTGGGTGCTGCACATAACAATAGGCTGGGCACTTTTTGCATCTAAATGGCATCACTGAGGGTATGGAGGGCACCCTCCCCTGTTGCAACATAATTAACAAATGTCCATCAGTTTGCTGAAAAGCTGCTGTATGAAGAAGGCCCCTTCCGATAGTGTGTGCCACCCCAAGAGATGACAGATATACTAGCAAACTTGAGATGGGGACTGAAGCCATGTCCTTGGGTGTCCAATGCCTTAACCACTAGGTCACAGGGGTCACCTGCATGGGAATGAGTGGCGGTGATGCTCCTTGTGCCAAGGGCCAAGTGTTTCCTTAGTGTTTGTCTCAGAGTCATGGGTGCAACGGACATTGCAGACAAAGCAGGCTTCTCACAGAAAAGATTTTGTAGTTATTTTTAATTTTTGGAAACACAGGCCTGTGATGGCTGTCCCTCATTTCTGACTTGTTTCAGGTGGTGTGCACTGCATAATGGGGTGAGCAGGTGATGGGCTCTCTAGTCATAGCTGTGGAGATGCACATCCTCCAGTACTCAGAGTCCCAGCCCTGGTCACCATCTGCCCATCTTAGTCATACCCATTGGGTCAAAAACCTAAGTCATGATTGGCTCACTCGGCCTACACCACTCTGTTTAGGGTGCCATTCAGGCTCAAATGTTAGAACGGGCTGAGAAGGTGACCCTCTGGATGAATGTTTTTGTTGGAGCTGCGGCTTGGCCTGCACCTGTGACTTACAAGGACACAAAACTGCACCAGGGTGACCTTTTATTTTCTGCCACCTGCAGTTTCCATCTGCCTGGAAGACACAAAGTAGATAATTGAAGTGTTAATAATTAGAGCCTGTGCAGCTCGTTTAACGAGGCTTTGCTGGGATGAGTGACCAGGATTTGGTGACAAATGATGGCCTTTCGGTGCATGTCACCAGCCCCCTGGCTAAAGTGATGAGCCCAAAGTGCCCACGTGTGAGTGGTGGAATGAGGACAGTGAATATCCTCTGAATATCCCAATGTATGCCATGTGCTGGGCCAGGGTTCAATCAGTGCCCCACTCACTCCTTAAGTCCAACTCATGTGTGACTGGGGTCAGTGAGGTGCCAAAAGTGTCTCTTGATGGTCTCTCTCCGTCTTGCCAGTGGAGGTGGTCAGTGCAGTTTTTAAGCCAGGATGCAGCATTGAGCAGACTCAAGGCCCTGACCTGCCAGTCACGCGCGATGAGAAGAAGACATGGACATGGGAGGCTGAAAGGGGTCTTTTAAAATGAAGGTGCTTTATGCCCCCATCACACTGGCCTTCACTTAAATCACCATAGCAAGTCGTGGGCGGTGTGTCTGTCATGTAGTGTGACAATCTGAGTGACTTAATTCACAACAGAGTTGACTGCCAGCGAGTGTGTGAGGGACACGGATCCACAAAGGACAAAAGTAATGGAGGCTAAAAAATGAAGGGGTGTGCTAGACCTCCCAGAATGCTAGTTGGTGTTGTATGTGTAATGGAGCTCGGTGTCTCATCTTTGTCGTTCAGCAAAAAAAATGGTGACCAGCTGCCAAAAGTGAAGCCTTGTGACCAGGCAACCGGACGCCTTATGTCATGTGGGAGTCGTGTGGTTCGGTCTCCCCTGTGATCCTTCATGCCTTTGGCAACTGAAGACCACCCTAGTGCCAGCTTAGGATCTGCAATCACCTTTAGGATAGGGGAGGAAAACTGCAGCACCCCAAGAAACAGCAGGATAAACACAAGGAGATATGAGCCACTCAGCCTGGGCACTCCTCACAGCAAAAAGAAAATAGCAGAAGGGGTGAGAAAAGTAAGGCTGCTTAAATATGGCACAGGCTGTGGGCTTGAGCAGAAGAAAGGGGGCTTGAAAGATTTAAAATGGTGCAAGTGAGAGAAACGAGAAGGACTGCCACAGAGCTACAGTGGAAAAGGAAGCCGAAGGGAAAAACGGAAGGTCTGAATTACTGAAAGCTGTGGTCAAGAAACAGGGTCATGGCAAATAGGAAGGAAAAATCAGGAAACGAAAAGAAGGCAAACACAGACCACGAGCACCTCCTGGGTGGAGATGGACATACAGAATTGAAAATGAGCTTGTTGGCCATATAGCTCCAGGTTGCCCCTCATTTTGCCAGTTAGCTGTCATGCAGAACCCCTTAATCTCCATTGGTGGGATTTCTTCTGAAGATGAGGTGAAATTTTGGACGAGGGACAGTGAAAGGAGGAATTTGGCTGGACAGTTCAAAGAAAATGAGAGCAGGAGTTGTACGACTGGAAGGTGACAAATGAACCCGAGAGATGATTAGAGGGGGCCGAGGTGGGCGGCCTCTGTAGTACAACTATTGCTCAGATTTTGTCATGCTAGGATACGATACCTGGCACAGATACAAGTGTCATATCTGCCTAGTAGTGCATTTCAAAGTGAGGTACAAGCAGTTGGGTAAAACAAAGCAGAGACCCTAAAATTAGCAGCATCTGACCTTGGGTGTAGCTGTGATCATAAAAGGACACGTGTGACAGAAGTCACCTTTGCCACATGTACCATGCGGCGATCTCGTGTTTTAGAATGGGCGGACCGCCTGAGGGATGGCAACACAGTGGCAGGCAGCACTCGCTTCTGAGATCTCCATTACAAGTCAGTGACTGTGTTCTTGGCAGACCCCCAAGACAGTTTTAAAGCTCAGGAGCTGTCATTAAAGCCTTTTAAATGAATTGGGTCTTTTGTAAAATCAGTTATGTTGTTATCCTGACATAGAAATGGCAATAACAAGATGTATGACTTGTAGCACCACATGGCAGGAGCCACGAGGACAGCCTGGCTGGCGAAAATAGAAGAGAAAAAACGGAGATGTCTACTTGATGGCGCCATGTGACGTGCAGGTCCAGGACAGGGTCGGGTGTGTTGTATTAGATGTCGGGCCATGGCAGCAGGACAGTCGGGGTGTCAGCGTCCACAGCAATGGAGCGGTGAAGTCACATGATGCATTACCACTGCTGACTCAAGCAGAATTTTGTTACTTGCATTGTGTCAGGGTCTGGTTTGTTTGACATTTTTCCCCCATGTTTGTCTTTGCTCCTCTTGGGGTGTTTTGTATTTGCTCCACCACTTTGTGGGCTGTTGGCTTGCAGCAGTGTAAAGATCAAAAAAGGATTTGGGGAAGGACACTTCTGCTGTTTTACATATCGACTCTCCTCGCGATTTCTTCATCTCCCAGTCCATTTTCACTCACAGGCTACATTAGTCATTCAGAGAGGTCTGATGAAAATAAAGAGGCTGATGGAGCAGGTCTGTGCTGTGGTCTCTCCACGCCGCACTGGACACTTGCAATCGTTGAAATAGCCGCACTCTCAGGAGTTTCAGATGGCCCAGCTTTCGGAACTATCATTACAATACAATACAATTTATTTTTTGTATAGCTCAAAATCACACAAGAAGTGCCACAATGGGATTTAACAGGCCCTACCTCTTGACAGCCACCCAGCCTTGACTCTCTAAGAAGACAAGAACAAACTCCCAAAAAATCTCCTGTAGAGAAAAAATGGAAAAAACCTCCGGAAAGGCAGTTCAAAGAGAGACCCCTTTCCAGGTAGGTTGGGCGTGCAGTGGGTGTCAAAAAGAAGGGGGTCAATACAATACAATACAAAGAACAGAACAAATCCTCAATACAGTATAAAAATACAAATTTTACAAGTATGGAGTAGAATTTAACAATACAATACAATACACAGATGAGAACAAATTCTCAATACAGTATAAAAATACAAATTTTACAGGTATGGAGCAGAATTTAACAATACAATACAACACACAGAAGAGAACAAATCCTCAATACAGTGGAGTAGAATTTAACAATACAATACAATAAAATACACAGAAGATAACAAATCCTCAATACAGTATAAAAATACAAATTTTACAAGTATGGAGTAGTATTTAACAATACAATACAATACACAGAAGAGAACAAATCCTCAATACAGTATAAAAA
>JANRMT010062845.1:17812626-17838774 GCA_026402145.1 Polypterus bichir lapradei | reverse complement strand
AATACAATACACAGAAGAGAACAAATCCTCAATACAGTATAAAAATACAAATTTTACAAGTATGGAGTAGAATTTAAAAATACAATACAATACAGAGAACAGAAGAAATCCTCAATACAGTATAAGAATACAAATTTTACAAGTACGGAGTAGAATTTAACAGTAGATGATATCACATAATATGATTTGGAGATCTCAGTCATCAAGCTGCCTCCCCCATTTGGTCATTCCACAGCTGAAATAGTGCTAATCCGATAAAAGGACCCCTCTTTCCCACAATTCCTGTGATCCTCCATCAGGGATGACTTTACCTTAGGCAGGCAGAACAACTTAGCAGGTGGGCCGTGAATACTGCTTTGGTTTTAGGAATGGAAATTTACAAAAAGCACTGAGGCAGTGGAGCCCGAGCCCTCGGTGGTACATCCGGAGGCCAGTTGTGTCTTCCACAAGGGGGACGATTTGCAGCTTTTTTTATTAAACACTTCACAAAGCGGAATGGGAGTGCATCATAAAATGGAGGCCAGGCAACAGCCGTCATTTATTTGAACATTTCTGGTGACAAAATCCCGTTTCCCTCATTAAGTGATTTTTCTCTTTCCCCAGCATCTCTGACAGAGAAACTTTAAAGTGATTAGAGTGCTTCAGAGAATTTGTTAAATAAAAAAAATATTTTTTTTCAAGCAAAGGCTCCTCTTCTAAAAGCCCATTTTTTAAACTTGCAAAGATGGGGATGTAAAATCTGATTAAGTTAATTTGAAAGTCACAAGCAGAAGAGGCAAAAAGCAAAGCCTCTGAAGTCCACAAATGGAGTGTCACTGACATTTACTTCTTTGTATTGAAGTGACTTGGCTTATAAAGGGAGCCGAACTGCCCTACTTGAGAGCGAGCACTTGTTTCATTTAAGGGTAGCTTCATTTAACTTGATGATCAGACACGTTCCACTTTCAATAAAGCCCAAAACAAAAGCCTTTTTCTGGTCCTCAGCCAATTCCGTCTGATCACTGAACAGCAGAAGAAGAGAAAGACGGCCCACGGAACTCCACAACAGGCTTGAAGTAGACCTTGAAGAAAGAAGTAGGCCAGGCCCTCAAAGTCTGACAGAATCCCTCCAGCCTGTCTGCTCAAAAGGGGCCAAAGTGGAACCATGAAAAGCTCTGACCCAAAGAGCAAAATGGGGACAATTTAACGGTGTGTTTAGACAATTAGCCAAAAAGGCAACAAAGTATTACCAAAGGAGGCAAAATGGAGATTCAGAAGAGAAAACTGGAAGGATTCAGATGCAACTGGCAAGGCAGAATTTTAAAGTAACGAGGATGGACTGGGGGATTACGAGGCCAAATACAAAGTCGTCTAAACTGACTTGACTATTGAAAGCTGAGAGTCAGCAGGCTGAAGTCTCTATCTGAACTTAAAGCACATGCTGATTCATAAAAGACGATTTGAGAAGTCAGACACCGGTATGCAGGCAGTGCCCGTCACATTGTGCTGCTTCTCCAGTCATCATTACACAAAATGCTGTCCTGTAATACTATAAAAAAAAACAATAATACATTTTAAGTAAGTGAAGACAGCGTCAGACCCACCAACTAACAAGGAATCTGGAATCTCCATACTCTTAACAACCCAGAAGACACGGCAAAAGCATCTGGCCAGATTCTTAGAAAAAGTTAATAAAAATCCCAGTGAATCAAGCAAACATTTTCATGAAGCCAAAAGAATCAAAAAATAAGAACTCAGCGCAACAACGAACACCTGAGCCGGGGTGCTGGGGCCTCTGCAGGGCTCATCATTCATGGTGCAAGGAAAGAACAGAATGAATACGCATAAGATGACCCAAAGAAACATCCACATCCAGATGGAGCAATAAAAAACATAAAACGTAACAAGCAATGCCAGGGACAGGCACCAGTGAAGAGCCAGCGTGGCTGTGGTCCTCCTTCAGCACTCTGCTTTCTCTTGCTGTGTTTTGCTCCACCTCAGACATAATGGGTGTCACAACTGTGGTATAGCGGGTCAAAAAAAATAAGGGCCAGGTTTTAAATCCATACAGCCGTATCGTTCTCCGTGGGCACGATTACACGACTGCGGGGAGTTAACGAGGTAGTTGGAGCGAGTCACAACTGCACGTCTGGGTGCAATCGTTCTCGATTGCTTCATTGGCTTCCTGTGGTGTGTGATTAAGGCGCTGCGCCCACGCAGGCATGGGCAGAGGTGTATATATACAGGTCGGCACCAGGAAAGGGGAATGGAAAGATCGATCGAGGAGAAAAGGACAGAGGTTAAAGAAAGTGACAGGCGGTCGGAGACAGCTTGAACTGGGGCCCCGCGAAGGAGCGTTTGGTTATTCGCCCCATTGAATATTCAGTTGGAGTGGGGTGAGCAAGGCTGGTGTCCTCCTGAGGGATCTGAGGAGCAACTACATTAGCGCGAAAGAAGTAGGGAGGAGAGCCTCGGATGGTCTGGCAGTGATATCCGTAAGGAAGCCAAGATGGAGGTCGGCCTAAAGGAGCTCGTTCCTGTTGGGGTTTCTGCCGGTTACAGGAGTTATGGGTTAGCCGTGAAGAAAGAGAGAAGGAGGTGTGCTAGGATCATGAAGAGTGAGACTGCATTTATAACCTCAGATTTTAAAGGATTTATTTGTTGTTTTTATCCCAACTGAACACTTGCTTTTATGGATTATTTATGGAAACTGTGAGACACTGGACTTTGGACGCTGTTTGGTTTTGTTGATTTTAATAAAAGCACTTTGGCACTTTTTGGAAATATCCCCTGGCTTCATTTGAGAAGTGTCCTCATTTGTCACCTCATCTCAGTGACATTACCGACAGTGTTGGGTTCAAGAGCTCCCGGAGGTCAGATGGGAGCTTGGAGCGAACCCGCATCATCACAACAACAAATGAGTATATATCGTATACATTTATTATTTCAGTTTTATCCCAATTCTGAACATCAGCTAAGCTTTATTAAGGTCAGCAGTTTGACATCCCCCAGGTGTGCTGGTTATATAATCATTTCAAAGGCATACCTGATGTAAACTTTTTTTTTTAAACCGGAGAATTTTCTAAATCAAATGGCATAAAAAGAAGAAAAAAAAAAGCAATTTGATTTAAACACATTTGGGTGCAGCCAAAAAACCCCAATGCCTTGGGTAAGGTGATGGAAGGTCTTTGGGAAAAGCAAGGGGCGCACTCAGCATGACACACACATGAGATGAGAGTTGGGATTTCTATATGTGCTTATTTTGATTTTCTGGTCCAATAGAAGTGTTGTAGATTTTTAGCTTTACTCTTTCATGTGATTGAATTGCCACCATTTAGCACGGGCGGTCATTTTGAGTCAACCATGGTCATTTCTCTTTATAGCAGTGGTACCCGTTTCTACCTCAAGACAACTGGAAGTGGCAATGGGTATAAGAGATGATGATGCACTACCAATATTATCCAAGTACATGGAGGTGCAGCCTGCTGTAGAAGACGTCTTGGTAGTCAGGATTTTGTGCAGCCCTTGACTTGGTCTCTGGTGTCCTTGTTGGGTTTTAATCTTGTGCTTTGACTGTGCTTGGTTTTCTCACCTGGCCTGCCATTCATGTATTCCTTGTGGCAGCACAGGACTAATGTCACAAACTCAGAAGGACAAGATGCTTCAGTGAGGCAATTCTCTTAACATATTAAAGACAATGAAAATAAACTAAATTGACAGACATAACAACAGCAGAATAAGCCAAAGAAAATAAGAAATACAGGACTTATTAAAAATGTAAATGTACAAGTAAAAGAACAGAACATAAAATAGACAAGCATAGAAACAGAAAATACGAGGTGTGGCAGAAAAGTAATGAGACTGATTTTTTATTTACCAAAGTTTTTATTTTTTTCAAACATCAATGTTATCCCCTTCAAAGTAGTTCCCTTGGGAAGCTACACACCGATGGAGACGTTGTTCCCACTGTTGGTAGCAGCGCTGGAAGTCTTCAACCGGTATGGTCTTCGGCATGTCCGTTACACTCTTTTGGATGTTTTCTAAAGTCCCGAAATGACGTCCTTTGAGGACATTTTTCAGTTTAGGAAAAAGAAAAAAGTCACACGGACTGTGGTCAGGTGAATAAGAGGGCTGGGGAACCACAGGAATGCATTTTTTCGATTGTCCTTCTGCTCAATTGTGAGGTTTTTCGGCACCATTTTGGCACAGACCTTTTCGCATGTGCAAATGTTCAGTCAAAATTTGATAAACGGTAAATCTGTTCAAATTTAATTGTTCACTCAACATTCTTAATGTTAAACGACGGTCTGATCTCACAAGAGTGTTCACACGTTTGATGTTTTCATTGGTTTCCGAAGTTGAAGGCCTCCCTGAAAAACTTGAGCTCGGGATAAAGAATGTTCCCCATAGGCCTGTTTTAACTTTTTAAACGTCACACTTGCCGATTCTCCAAGCTTAACACAAAATTTAATGGCACAACGTTGCTCCAAATTCCGCTGTTCCATTTTGCGTGACGCACAACCAAAAACACAACTTCGCTAATAGCAGTCACAAAAATCACGTAGTTAACGGAAGGAGTTGAAACTCGCACTGAACTATGGGAGGGTACTGATACACATGCTCTATCAAGAACAACAGCGCAGCGTTGCCAGATCGCTTGCAGTGTTGCCAGTCTCATTACTTTTCTGCCACACCTCGTAGAGACCAGGGATGTGAAAGGCACTATATGTTAATAAACCCTGAAGGTGTGGGTTCAAATCGCACTACTTACACTGTGTGACCCTGAGCAAGTCACTTGACCAGCCTGTGCTCCAACTGGAAAACAAAAAAAAAATGTAACCAATTGTGTTATGGATGTTGTAAGTCGCCTTGCATAAAGGCATTAGCCAAATAAGTAAATGTAAATGGCATAGAATGAAAGATGTGAAAGGCACTCTAAATGAGGGGCAGGGCATTGCAGATTTCTATAGATATATGGAATGAGACTGGCACCCATATTCTCACTTATTCATTTTCCTCGTTACACAGACCTTGGCCGTCGTTTTCCATTGTCTGTTTCTGGCTTTCTCCTTCACCTTCTCCTCCTATTCTGGATCCCCGGTTTCTTTTGTTTAATCTCCCATAGTGTTAATGGATGGCAGTCCTTTTCCTTTTTGATTTTTTTTTTGTTGTCTCTTAAGGTATAATTTCACTTAGTGAAGCACACTAAAGGTGATTTGTTTCCATCCTAGAAGCGCTCATTTTATTTGTCTTCAGTTGTCTCTTAAATAAGGACTGACAGCCTACCCAATTATTCAAGCAGAAAGCTGGCGCAGATGGCACAGGCAGCATGAAATTCTTAAAGTGCAGGGCCAGTGAATGTCCACCAGCCTTTCAGACGTGTGCCCCTGTGGCACTGGCACATTCATGAATCACACAAGAACACTGAGTGGCCCAGTGAAGCACCACAGTCACCTAAAACGGGTTTATGTGGCTTTAGGAAGTGGCTGCCTGTTCAGGTCAAAGCTGACATGCGTATCGGCCAAAGTGATTTGTCAATACAGGAGGCTGACAGGTCCTTCTTATTGTATCTCTTTTTCTTAGATGTTCTGGAAACAAAATTGACATAAAAACTTAAAATACTCAAAGGTTTATTTAAGACATATCAATGTCTATGACGGAGAGATGGCAGGTGAGCTGGAGGACAATGGTGTGTAGGACTGATCGGCACATACGGTGGTATTTTCCTTTAGCACACACTGTGGGCACTCAACACCAGGACTGCTCTTGGCAACTGGCCTCATGACCCATTGAGATGGCAGGATGTCCACCATCTCCCACAGACGATCTTTATGCTTGACAAAGGATCCTTTTAACAATAGCAGAGTCATCCAGGTTAGGCTGGTGGTGCAGCCTGCTGGACGCCACAAATCTCCAAATGAGGCTTCACCTTCACCTTGAGGATGACAACACAAGAAGCAGGCTGGAGGCCTACACAGGCCCAACAAAAAGGGTAGGCTTTTCAAATTTAGAAAGGGAAGAGTGGGAGTCATAAAACCCAGAGGAAAACATGAATTCTTTACAATTTAAAGAGATTCTTTTCTGAAGAGAAGAAAAAAACAACACTGGAAAAGAAACCTGAAAGTCGCAACAGAAAATGGCTAAAAGGCCAGTCCTCAAAAGCAAAGACATGACATGCAGCTGATTTTCCAATGTTCTTTTCAAAACTGATTAGGATGTCATTGATCTTATCTTGATCTACTACTTGCATGGCCCAAACACTTGGCCTACTTTGAGTTGGTATGTACCGTAACTGTCATGAAGCCATGGTCTGTCATGTCCACCCACCCATCAGTCATGTCTGTTTTGTCCAATTCAGAGCCACGGGGGCCACTGACATCATGAAAAATCCCAAAATGTGGGTACTGTACTGTGTTAAATAGTTTTTTTTTTTAATTATTTTTCCATTTCCGGTATACCCTTAGCCCCATTTCAGGGTACCAGATGCTTGTGGTCCAGCTGGCAATCCATCCATTTGCTATGTCCACTTTATCTTTGTCAGCATCATGCAGTCACTGCTGGTGTCATGAAGGACATGACCTGGACAGGACTGTACACTTTAAACCAGAACACTGACACATACTACCCACCATCCAACAGCAATGCCACCCAAATGACCTACAAGCAGATCTGTTACCATAACGTGAGGCGGTGGTCCAAGTCCAGGTGCTCCACCACAACACCACTGGCCTGAAGAACAGACATGTTTGGCCTGCAGTTTTACATTCTGAACAGCTGAGCTGTGTTACTATAACTGCATAGCAGCAAAGTGTATGTGTGGAAGACCTTCCCCAAAAACTGGAAAATGGAAGCATTTTAACGTCTTTTCAAAAATCAGTTGGTTATAAAAAAAGCAAGAGGGCGTGAATGAGACAGGAGTCCAAATGGTGGTGCTAATCAGATATGGTGGGCTTCTCTTGACACCTCTTACCCTGCACCTGCTGTAGGACACGTGGATATCTGCTCTCTATCATTTGTCCAGAAGCAGCAGCAGTGACAGGGGAAGCTGGCCTGTCTTTAAATAGTGAAAAACTTAACTTCGTTTAGGCGGTGCCATCACAGGGACACACTGCACACGACGTCTGTGCGATGCCGGCAGTCAGTCCCACATAAACTTTACACAAAGCAATCGGATAGAGCAGTGAATATAATCCTTATGGTAGCGTCAGATCTTACATATTACATATAAAAACAAAGCCATCATTAAGACTGGCATACAGCCTGCCTGAGCAGCCATGATTTAAGCCTGTGGATGTTTCTTAAACTAAAACTTGTTTAGAACATTAATATAAGTTAGGAAACAGATTATTTGAACCAGTTGTTTTTTATCCTTGAAAACCTGAAACTGTGATGTGACGGCAACTGTTATGAACTAAAAAGTCCCAAAGCATAACATCCAAAAAAAACACTCAAATTCCCACTAGAGGGGATAATACTGTCAAAAACCCCAGCTAGAAACACAGAGTGAAACAAAGAATCTTTATAACTATATATATATTTAGATAAAGCTATAAGACTTCAAAGACCACAAATGCACAGAAAAGACAAATGCAACCCGCAACCCAAGGCATACAAATCCCAATCAAGCTCAAAAATCCAGTAACTCAATACATCACAAGCCCATTCAAATGGAGTGCCAGGGACTGTCGGCTTACCTTCGATGGCTGTCCCTTGTGGTGATGAGCAGATGTCCCCGCCTCTTGGGGAACCACTTACAGAATATGTGGAACATAAAACGCAGGCAAAGGGGATAAAGAAAAAAATGAACAGAAGTAACATTAACATTTAAAAAAAAGATTCCTAAAAGAACAAGAAAAAAAAAGACATCAGACACGAATTTGGACCTCGGGTAGGGAGGGAACACTGGCAAAATACAAGAGCAACAAGTGAAATTGTGAATGTAGTGAGGAGAGGAGATGCCATTAGATTTGACTTTTGTTTTTTTATTGCTCCATTCTACAATTTCATTTTGCTTTTTGACTCTAAAACCACCCGCTGATTCACCACATTTACAACTTCGGCTGTTTTTATGAAACAGAAGAGCGACTAGGCTGATGCTGGGACTGAGGGGTGTGAACTACAAAGACAAGTAGCCTTTTCAGGGTATTCAGAGGAACATTAAGAGGTGACCTGAGGGAAGTGTTTATAATTATGAAAGGAATTTGCACAGTGGATCCAGGTTTTTATTTTAAAACAAGTTCAAGAACTGGGGGGCACAGCTGGAGACTCACTAAGGGTACAGACGGAGAGCCACGGACAGGTGGGATAACTGACCAAGTAGTGTGGTAGAGAACAGAACTTCAGGGACCTTCCAGTCTTGACATGACGTTATTGTGGAGAACTCAGGTGGAGGGGATTGGTGACTTTTGTTGGGCTGATGGCCTGCTTTAGCTAAAATTCTTGTCATATTCTAAAAAAGAGGATTAAAAGGGAGTGCCATTTTTGTACATTCAGAGCCTTGTAGCACCTAATCCCTTTTGAATGACAACAGCTACTTTCTTCCCAATTAAGTGAAACAATTTTACAATTTTATGAGCCCCCCACACCTTTTTAACTTAGACAGACCCCTCCTTCCCTTAAACAGGTTTTAGAGGCTTGAAAAACTGCCATTTCTTTTGTAAAACCTGAAGCCATTTTAGGTGGTTCTGTTAAGAAGACTAATGCTGCATTTGAAGTGGGAAGTTGGAACTTCAGAGTTCCAATTCGGAATTTTCAACCAGAATGTCTTCTTAAGTCAGTTTTCTAACTCAGAAACTCAACAGCTGGTGCATCACATCCAAGTTGATCTGACTTCAGATCATGGCGTCAATCCAAAATGGCGATGTACACCTCAGACTTTAGTGAGCGCTGCAGCATTATAGAGTTTATTAGCACTTTTGTCTGTCGGTGTCAGTCGTTCGCTCAGTACTGCCCAGCTTCTGCCACAGTGTTTTGATGTGTGAAGTGCTGCGTAATGTCCTGTTATCAACTGCTGATTAGTCTGAAGAAGGTTTTCCTGGACGCGTCCATATTGGTTTTTTGAATGTTTTACTGGAATGCCATCGACTTTGGTGTGACATCATTCCCAGCTCTGACTTCCAAGGTAAATGGAATGCAGCATAAGGTCATTTTTTTATACACAAGCAGGACCCCTACGTACGTATTTCAGTATTAAAAAAACTACACGTTACTCCAAATCCTTCACTGCTGTGTAATAACCAGAAACAATCAACAAAAAGCAGTTTGCAAGGTAAACTTTGACCTAGAAAGAAGAAACTTTGATGTATGCAAATATTAAATTTGACCACACCAATAAAAGGCACTCCACACTGTGAAGAAACACCTTAAGGAGAAATTAAAAAAAATATATAAAAACCATTTCTAACCCCTGGAAGTTGGGTGTAACGCACATGCCAAGCTTCATGAAAATCAACACCAGCGATGAAAAAACGTTTTGTTGCTAACACTCAGATCTCCAAACCACACCCGCCGAACACCAGTTAAGGCAGATTCAATACAATATTACATAAAAGAAACAGACATAACATTAGAATCCAGAGACTTCCTTAGACAAAGGGGGCACTGTTGTCCCCTTCTGCAGATTTGATTAAAAGTCAGTTTTGAGTTCCTGACCACCCCAAAATATTCACATCCTGTCTAAGCGAATGGAGATTAAGTGGCAACCCCAATGAAGCATTTAAAATTATTAAGGGAATTAAAAACAGAATATCCTAGACATTATTTAAAAATAAGGTTTTGAACAAGAAGAACACAAATGGAAAGTTGTTGAGGCCAGATTTGAGGGACAATGAAAATGCCACTTGAAGTTCACTTGGAGAACCTGGCAGAACAGGACTGGTGAGCTTGTTAGGCTAAATGGCCTGTTCCTGTCACAACTGTTCTACAGTCACCGCGGCCTGTTCTTAGATGGTGGATACAGAAAATAGATGGCCGATATATCAGCTCATTAATACTTGTTGAACTTAGATAGAAAAAGGTCCTGTCCAAAGATCAAATGTCAGCAAGGACTATCAAGTGAAGTATAAAGAACTCCAGAATGTTAGATTGCACCTGAGAACATGGACACCTCCTCCAGTAGGACATGCAGAACATACACAACTACAAAATAAAGCCATTTAAATAAACATAATGGTGCAAATAACCTGAAAAGCAAGAAAAGGGATAAAAGACACAGAAGAAGACACTGCATCTCATCCTCACACACCATATGACACTAATTGGCTTTTCTCAAACACATGGTTGGGGGCCAATAAAGAAACTGGCAAAACAAGTCATGGATAACCAGACAGATCATTAAATTCATTAAAGCCAACTGGTGTATCTGCGTTCAGCTTGAATATCCAGAAGACGGCTGCTGTCGAGCTCCTAGCCCTAGGACGGGGCTCAACTATTTTAAATTCTCAGAATATGCAAGTTATGGCAGACTCCATTCCATCTTAATGGATGGTCAGGGGAACTCGCTTTTCTCACAGTATTGCAGGCAACCAGTTGTCAGGATATTCATCACATTGTGGGATGGAAGAAACTGCTCATTTATTTCTTTGTCAGCTCCTGATTAAAACAATATGCATAGCTCATCACTGAAAAGTGGAAGACATTCAGTTAAGTGTGCAGGTGCTGGGCAGGATCTGTCCCTGGCTGGTCGATGACTCCAGTACTAAAGACCCACTCGGTCATACTGGGGACATTCACAGGAGAAAGGAAAAAACAAGGAGAAAATCCCATAGAGAAGAAGCAAACTCCACCAAGGCTGTGACAAGGTCATAAATCAAAGCCAGGTCCCCGGAGCCGTGCCACTTGTCATGGTGTCACTGAGCCACCCTACAGTATATTATATATAGTGTAGATTACCACAGGATTCTGGAGTTGGGTTCCCTTTTGTTACCTCTTTGCACTTCTTTTGTGATTTTCAAGTTTAAAATATTATTTTTTTTTATCATTATGTTTCATGCTGCCAGTTTGGTTAATATTGGAGACCAGTGGCCATACTGTTGTTGACAATGCTGTCCGTTTACTACCACATGAGCACCAGAAATATGATGTCACCGCTCGGGGGGTATTTAAGATGATAGCACATGACTCCTGGCATCCATGACTTTTGAACTGTGAACAAAATGCTCATGGTGCTAGTAGTGAATACGTCTTTATAGAGAGGCAAGGGGATTGTCCTGCTTCTCAACAACGACTCTTCCATAACGTCTTAGGATTCTGTAGGTTTTATATTTTGGATTTTATGTATTTTTGACCAATCTTCATTTTATAAGCAACAATTTTAGAACTTTATTTGTCACAAAGAGGAAACTTTGCTTTTTACAGAAGCTCTTTAAAAACATAAATAAAACATAAATAATAAAAAGGTACATAAATAAATACACACACCAGAATGACTATGAAGAAAGAAAGTTAAAAAGACCTAAATGTTCTGGCTTGGCAGTCCCAGTGAGGCACAATGCAGGTGTATTGCTCTTGCCATGGTGTTTCTTCACACACCTCTGTTGAGTAATTCATTGTCTGAAAGTCTTCAGTGTTAGTAAATAATAGAAATGATGTTCATAATGGCACTCAGTTTTGTTTTAATTCGCTCCTTCACTACGACCTTCAGGTGGCCAGACTCTGCCCTTTTAATCAACTTGTTGATTTGGTGAACCTCTCAAAGTGATGTCACCAGCCCAGTACACCCCACTGGCCATCACAGAGGTGTAGAAGATGGGAGGGATGTCACTTCCCATATTTAAGGAATGCAGTAGAAGCCTGCTCTGCTCTTTCTTCTCTAGTTCCTCTGTGCCCAGAGACCAGTCCAACCTTTCACTGAAGTGGACCACCTCTACATCCACTCCTTCAATAGTGACTAGACTCAGAGGCTCTTTGGTGCGGTGAAAGTCAAGAAGCGGTTCCTTGGTTTTGCTGATGTTGAGTTGCAGACAATTCTCAAAGTTCTTTTTGACTCCTCTCCTGTGTCTCACCCCCTTATCAACATGAGTGCAGAATCAGAATTTCTGCAAATTACATGACCTGCTGTTATATTTGCAGTGAGAGTTGTACAGAGTGAAAAGAAAAGCAGACAGGCCTGTTCCTTGTGGTCTTTCAGTGTTGCTCACACAGGCCTTGAAACTCACAAACTGTAGTCTACCCGACAGACAGTCCTTTATCCAGGACACCACTGGCTCATCCTCCTGCATATCTCTGAGGTGACCCCTTAACAGGGGTGGCTGGATGGTGTTGAAGGCACTGGATAATTCAAAAAACAGAATCTTCACAGTGCTGCCAGCTTTGTCCAGGTGAGAATAAGCGTTGTGGAGCAGACAGAGAATTGCATTTTCCACTCCACTCTTTGTTGGATAGACAAACTGCAGTGGGTTCCAGCTGGTCTACCACAAAAAGATTCATATAGTCCAGGACCAGCCTCTCAAAGGTCTTCAGATGTCAGTGCCACTGGTCTCTAGTCATTAGGTGAAGAGGAGTCTGCCTTATTTGGAACAGGAACCCGGCTGGATATTTTACACAGCAGTGGTGCTTCCTGAAGACTTAGGGACAGACTGAACAGGTGACAGAGGACACCCAAAAGTTGGTCAGCACAGGCTTTAAGAACTCAAGGACCAACTCCATCTGGTCCTGCAGCTTTTTCTCTAGTCATTTCCAAATGGCAGTACCATGCTGTCCCTTTAAGGCATGACCAGTACTTGGGATATAGAATCTGTACTCGGTCCATTTTGGGGTACATCAGGCCAGGTTTCAGGTGGAACACACCTCTCAGTAGCCCCAGTTTCATGGAGTTCTTAGTGCATGAGGCCTATGCGAACGAGAAACCCTGGGCACCCAGCTTGTGTGTAATGGGTGACTCAGAAATAACCAGCAAGCAGTAAACAGAAATGGGAAGACGTTAATGGCTGACAGACCGTGTTGAAAGGAGAAGCCCTCAGGACCTGAGGGTCAGTGTGGGATTGTGGAAATGGTGCACATTATTTAACACTTCTGCATGGTTTAACTTGAGGGAATATCTGGCTGCTCATTCAAGGCAAACCTGAAGTTTTTGTAATTTCCACTTTTTCCCCATTAGTTTAGAAATAAAAGTACACAATATGTGCATAGTTTGGTGGCAACATTGCACCACCAATCAGCTGTTGCTTCAACTTGTGCCACAGAATGAATTTCTTATTCATACAGCAGCATACACAGCCATGATAAAGGAGTACAGGTTCAGCATTCATTTCTCTGATTTTAATGAGCACCACTACCGTCTCCTTAAACATTCTTCCTTCATTTTCTAATGGACTTGCCCAGCTCAGAATCGCTGACAGAGGGTGTCTATCCTGGCTGCACTGGGTGTGAGGTAACTTGGATGAAGCTAATTTAGAGTCATCAGATGATCTCACTTCCATGCCTTTAGGATATGGGAAGAAAACCAGAGTATGCAGAGGAAACACCACACAGGCAATAACAGATGCGGTTATAGAAACAGAAGGATACGTTTGTTTTTTTTTCCATGCAAAGATCTTTCTTTCCAATTTATGGTATAAATCATTTGCCACGTGAAAATGTATTCTAGTATTTTTTATAAATGGAAAAAATAAAAAAGATAGTTTTTGCAATTTGAAATAAGAGTTCAAGGGTGACGAATATACGCATGAAATGAAAGCCTTAAAACTTGCAGAATATGTCGGTTTGACAAGTTTTGATCCATATCTTTTGAGACTGCACAATTATTGTAAAATCAGCATATCCATGTTGTTCCAGCATTTCACTTCTCTCCTCAATATCAATTTGTGAATGCGGCACACGCCATTCTGTCTCGAGGACAATTTGACTGCTTATAGGTAGGTACATTTTAGCCAAATGAGCCACCTTATCACAGCAGCAGTATACTTTATCTGAGCATAAAGTTGAAGATACAGTATATTTAGTGTAACCACTGAACCACATTTGGATGGGCCAGAATATTGTGAAGAGAAGCTCCAATATAAAATGTACTTTCAGCTAGTTTCAAATCTTTCCCATTGGCCAGTCATTTGTGTGGCTCAGCTCATAATACTTTGCAGAACAAGGCACAGTTCATAAAACATGTGATCCATTATCATGCTCCATTAGCAGGGATGGTAAAGCAGATTATTTCATTACAGAAAACGAGTCAGCAAACACAACCTGTGTCATTAGTTGGAGTTTTGAAGCCACACTAATGCAGTATAACAACTAAAAAGTGACAAATGGAGGGAGAGAGAGCACATACAGCAGACATTTGATTGGTCCAGAGGTCTCTAATTACGTGTTACTACTGGAGCTAGTGTCAGTCCAGCTGAATGGGCAATGCTGGATTAGTGCACAAGCAATAAAAGATGGGGAGGCACCGTCAAATAAATATAATAAAGGCTGCTAACGGTAGTTCTTAAATGATGGATATCTTCAATTGACAGGTCTGATTTCACAAACATAGCCTTAAAGTCGAGACAAATGTAAGTCTTGGGAAATTTAATCAGCTGCAGTGTGAGGTTATTAATTCTTGATCTTCCATGGGATGGATGGATGGATAGATAGAGAGAGATACTTTATTAATCCCAAGGGGAAATTCACATACTCCAGCAGCAGCATACTGATAAAAAACAATATTAAATTAAAGAGTGATAACAATGCAGGTATAACAGACAATAACATTGTATAATGTTAACGTTTACCCCCTCGGGTGGAACTGAAGAGTGGCATAGTGTGGGGTCTCCTCAGTCTGTCAGTGGAGCAGGATGGTGACAGCAGTCTGTCGCTGAAGCTGCTCCTGTCTGGAGATGATTGTGTTCAGTGGATGCAGTGGATTCTCCAGGATTGACAGGAGCCTGCTCAGTGCCCGTCACTCTGTCACGGATGTCAAACTGTCCAGCTCTGTGCCTACAATACAGCCTGCCTTCCTCACCAGTTTGTCCAGGCGTGAGGCGTCCCTCTTCTTCATGCTGCCTCCCCAGCACACCACCACGTAGAAGAGGGCGCTCACCACAACCGTCTGATAGAACATCTGCAGCGTCTTATTGCAGATGTTGAAGGACACCAGTCTTCTAAGGAAGTATAGTTGGCTCTGTCCTCTCTTACACAGAGCATCAGTATTGACAGTCCAGTCCAATTTATCATCCAGCGGCACTCCCAGGTATTTATAGGTCTGTACCCTCTGTACACAGTCACCTCTGATAATCATGGGGTCCAGGAGGGGCTTGGTCCTCCTAAAATCTACCTCCAGCTCCTTGGTTTTGCTGGTGTTCAGTTGTAGGTGGTTTGAGTTGCACCATTTAACAAAGTCCTTGATTAGGTTGCTATACTCCACCTCCTGCCCACTCCTGATGCAGCCCATGATAGCAGTGTCGTCAGCGAACTTTTGCACGTGGCAGGACTCCGAGTTGTATTGGAAGTCCGATGTATGTTGCCTGAACAGGACCGGAGAAAGTACAGTCCCCTACGGCGCTCCTGTGTTGCTGACCACAATGTCAGACCTGCAGTTCCCGAGACGCACATACTGAAGTCTGTCTGTAAGATAGTCCACGATCCATGGCACCAGGTATGAATCTACTTCCATCTCTGTCAGCTTGTCCCTAAGGAGCAAGGGTTGGATGGTGTTGAAGGTGCTAAAGAAGTCCAGAAACGTAATTCTTGCTGCACCACTGCCTCTGTCCAAGTGGGAGAGGGACCGGTGTAGCATATAGATGATGGCATCCTCCGCTTCCACCTTCTCCTGGTATGCGAACTGCAGAGGGCCAAGGGTGTGGCAGACCTGTGGCCTCAGGTGGTCAAGCAGCAACCACTCCATGGTCTTCATCACGTGACATCACAGCGACAGGCCGGAAGTCATTCAGCTCACTAGGACGTGATACCTTTGGGACTGGGGTGATGCAAGATGTTTTCCAAAGCCTTGGGACTCTCCCCTGTTCCAGGCTGAGGTTGAAGATCCGTTGTAGATCACTCCCCAGCTCCAACGCACAGGCCTTCAGCAGTTGAGGCGTTACTCCATCTGGACCCACTGCTTTGCTGACACAAAGTCTCCTCAGCTCTCTGCTTACCTGGGCTGCTGTAATTGTGGGTGGGGGAAAACTCTCTCTCCTGGTATCAGCAGAAGGATGGATGGAGGATGCAGTACTCCAAGGTGAGAGTGGGTTAGGGTGGTCAAACCTGTTAAAGCTGTTCATTTGGTTTGGTCTCTCCACGTCTCTCTCAATGGTGGCACCCCACATCAAACTGCAGCCAGTGATGATCCATCCCATCCCACACTTCCTTCATGCTGTTATTCTGCAACTTCTGCTCCAGCTTTCTCCTGTACTGCTCCTTTGCCACCCTGAGCTGGATTCGGAGTTCCTTCTGCACATGCTTGAGCTCATGCTGATCACCGCCTTTAAAAGCCCTTTCCTTCTGGTTCAAAAGGCTCTTGATATCACTTGTAATCCATGGCATGTTGTTAGTATAGCAGCGTACTGTTCTTACTGGAACTGCAATGTCCATACAGAAGTTGATGTAGTCAGTAGTGCAGTCAACAACCTCCTCAATGTTCTCACTATGTGACCCCTGCAGGATATCCCAGTCCATAGTTCCAAAGCAGTCCCTCAGAGCCTGCTCTGCATCAGGGGACCACTTCCTGAATGAGTGTGTGGTTGTAGGTAGCTCCCTCACTTTGGGTTTGTAGTTAAGCTGAAGCAGAACCAGGTTATGATCTGCTTTCCCAAGCACAGGCAGCGGGGTGGGTGCTGTATGCCTCTTTAACATTTACAGTAGGTCAATAGTTCTATTTCCCTAGGTGTTACAATCCACAAACTGGGAGAAGGCAGGTAATGTTTTGTCCAGCGTCACATGGTTAAAGTCTCCAGCGATTAGCACAAGTACCTCGAGGTGCTGCGTTTGTAGTTTAACAACAGCAGAATGGATGTCACCCGCTACCTCCATGTCCGCCTGAGGAGGGATGTAAACAATAACAATGACGTGTCCAAACTCTCTGGGCAAGTAGTAGGGACGAGGACTTACGGCCAACAGTTTGATGACCCTGTAGCAAGTGGAGATTTTGATGTTTACATGTCCAGAGTTGCACCACCTTGTATTCACACAGAGAGCAAGTCCTCCTTTCCGCTTCCCACAGGTATGTGCGTCTCTGTCCGCTCTAACTGTGCTAAACCCGGGTAGCTCCATGTTAGCATCTGGGATGTCAGTTGTTTGCCACGTTTCACAAAAACACAACAAACTGCATTCTCTGTAGGTCCTGACATTTTTCACCAGTGCGGCCAGTTCGCCTATCTTATTTGGTAGTGAGTTCACATTTCCCAGGATCACAGATGGCACCGAAGGCTTGTAGCACCACTTTCTCGCTAGCCGTTTAGCTTTAAGCTTAGCACCGGCTCTGTTGCCATGATACGGCCTTCTTACCTCGTCAGGTAAATAGGGAATCACACAGGCGTGGGCATTTGTTCTCAGTGCTTGAAGCTGACTACCTGAATAGACGAGTCTCGGCGTGTAAAAATCCATGTCCAAGTAGTAAAAAGTGTCCAGGGAAAAGTCCACATAAAAGAAAGTGGTAGGAGTGATCAGTGAAATAGAGAAAAAGGTAGAAAGATAAAGTCATACACGGAGCTGCTGAAGTTTAATTTACCAACTAATGTTTTGTTTACTGTACACACAACAGCAAACGTTGTTGACCTGACGAAGTGATTTACTGACAAAGTCAATTTGAAAAGTCAATTGTTACAAACAACTGTGTAAATGAAAATATTCTGAATTATCTGTCACACTGATATAGACATTGAATTTTCACTTGAAGCTCTGTTTATTTTCTCATGAATTTTGTATCTGCACAAGGCATTATCTGTTATAGCACAAGTGATATTTAGGGCCTGCATCGGCAAGTCAGCGGTCTAGTTTTGAAGATAATACTGTGCCAGACAGGAAGCCAACGTAGAACTATGCCATGTCAGAACTATGGCAGCAGCATTTTCAACTTTGTGCTCCTAATATGTTCCTACAGTACCCTGTATCCCATTCCAAAGTGCTTTCAGTAGTCCAACTGAGAGTTGATTTAGATGTGACAAATGAGGAAAGAAGGGATGGCAATGTGTCCAGAGGCAGTAGAAAGACATCTGTTATAGATGTGTGATTTTCAAACTTCCAGTGACTGTGGGACATGTGTCCACCACTGGTGACAGGAGATGATGAGGTGAGGAGAGGTTAGAAGTAATCAAGCTCTCTTAACTAAGCAAGTACACATGCCATTTCATTGCAGTCTATCACTGTAGCAATACTACTGGGCCCACTCTCTCAGTGACGGCCATCAGGAGTGATACATTTACAGTTGGGTGTCACCAACATTTAAATGGAACATGAGGTCATGTGGACGAGTCAAATGCTTGGGGCAACATGAAGATTTTGAATAGCGGCAGACCCATTACTGAACATTGAGGGGCTCCACAGAAGAGAGACTGCAGAGCTCAATTTGCCACCAAATATAACAAAGAATGCATTTCTTGACAGAGGTAGAAGTCCACTTAGAAGGAGTTGGTCCTACTCTTTGTGGCAGAGTTCCTTAAGTATTTTATGATGGAGCTGTCATTAACAGTCTAAAGGAAGAAGTGGTACAGTGTGAGATCTTATATCCATACTAAGTCAGTCTCAGGGATGTGGTGATTCTGAAATGCCAACTGGAAAGTTTGCCACAAGCAAGATGAACCCAGACAACAGAAGTAAGACAAATGCACTCAGTAACTGGGTAACAAAAATGCAGAGACATGGAGAGAGACTGATGGATGGCTTTTCAGAGATGATGTGTGTGACAAGAGCATGTGTTCTTTTCAGAATCATTTCTTTGTGTCTTATGTGCAGGCTGCATTGGTCTTTGTGGCTTAAGTTTGAGGAGAACTTGAAGTCCCAGGACACATGGTGGAATGTCATTGCCTGTCAGTGGTGCTATACAGTGGGTAGAATTGTTTACAAGTGAAGTTCACTGTTAGCAGAAGCAGACAGTTCAGAATAACTGCAGCTCGCTTTACATAAAACCTCAAAATTTGTTCATGGACTCTACATCAAGTGTCCAAATTTGATCCCACTGCCACCTTCAATAAGGATAAACGAAGATCATAGTATGTGAAAAGAAGTGTTAAAGAAAGCCATTGTGTGTTAAAGAAACTTTCCCAACTGCTACACAGCTGCTGTCCCTGAATTGCTCCAATTCTGTCATCTTGTACCCAGAAATAAAAAAAAACACACAATGATAAATGGAACAAACTGTGACTTGTCACAGCACAGAAGGAAAACAGAAGCTGACTAAGTGAACTGTGGGCTTTTTCCTCTTTTTCGCAACAACTATAACTACTTGGCCCAAGACAATTTGAGATAGTGTGACTGTGCAAAAGATGAACCAGGAGTAAGAGGAAATCGTACTCAGTTTAAAAAGAAATGCACTTTTACACAGCAGAACACAGTCATAGCACAACCCTATAGACAATAATGAAGCTATAAAACCAGAAAAAATACAAACTGACTGGAAAAGTCTTCTCTTTAAATTCTAATGTATATGCTACTATTGAACAGTGCTGCCTTACAAGTTTGGAGTTTTACAGAAACATCAAACAACTCTAGAAAATAACAATTAGAAAGTAAAACAAAGGATGGCATGAGATCAGAAACTTCGATACCGAATATGGGATTGAACCTGAGGTGAGGAGTAGCTGTCACACATCCCCATCTACTCCTTTATCTCCTGGATTAGATAGATAGATAGATAGATAGATAGATAGATAGATAGATAGATACTTTATTAATCCCAAGGGGATTATTCCCTCATTCATTCATTATGAGAGTTCTAACTGTGCACTCTAAGCAGGGCATGGCATTTAAACAATGATGAAGATCATCCTTACTGCCTGCCACAGGCCATTCCCAAATGGGGTCAAAGCCAGGCCTTTGCACTCACTATCTAACTCACACAGGAACCCTAACCAGCTGAGCCACACAATCACCGCTGTAATGTGGGCACTTGGCCTTGGTATAATCTGCAGGAGGGGGCTGTCGCACACCATATCTGTTCCGTTTTAAAAGAGTGGCTTTTGGTAAGGCACATCCCATTTCTAAAATGCAGTTTATTTTTACTCAGTACTCTTCACTGAATGCAGGCTCTGGACACTGGAATGAGTTCGAAGGTACAAAACAGTTCCTAACACATTCGTAATTACATAATGCACACACATAAAGATACAGATTAGTTCAAACACACAGTAAAACAAAGAAGTCCTAAACTGACAGATGTGAAAGGGTCCCAACTAGTGATGACTGGAACAGCTTGCAGTGAAACTTAAGAGATTTGCTTCCCAAAATAATTTGCAAAAGAAAGGCGTAATATTTGCCTCGCAGTTAGGAGACCTGGGTTTGCTTCCCGGGTCCTCCCTGCGTGGAGTTTGCATGTTCTCCCAGTGTCTGCGTGGGTTTCCTCCGGGTACTCCGGTTTCCTCCCATAGTCCAAAGTCATGCATATTGGGTGCATTGGTGATCCTAAATTGTCCCTGGTGTGTGCCCTGCCTGGGGTTTGTTTCCTGCTTTGCGCCCTGTGTTGGGTGGGATTGGTTCCAGTAGACCCCCGTGACGACCCCCATGACCCTGTAGTTAGGATATAGCGGGTTGGGTAATGGATGGATGGAAGGAAGGCGTTATATTGTCACAAGTGACACTGACAAGATTAGCACACATTTTCATCATATTTACAATCTTCCTCTACATATGCAAAAGCAGAGCAAAATGTGCTGTGGAAAAGGGGATGCGGCGAGTCAAAACGTACCTTTAAGAACTTTGGAGGGGCTTCCCCGCTGCTAAAATCCATTGGCCTGGATATGCAGCTGTCAGCAAGTCTCCAAAAGGATCCTGGCTTGAAGTTTACAGAGTTGGGAAAGTTAGTGCAAACAGTATGACCTCTGACCCCAAATGTGAGACGCAATGCAGGACATTTGTTTTCTAACCTCCTTGTAATCAGTGTTTTATATTACTTAAAAACAAATATGAAAAAAAAATTGATGTGCGATTCCTAAACAGTTAAGTATAATGTCATCATGTGTACTGTACAAGCTGAAGTTAATGACACACAATACACCCATGTAAGAATATCACACAATGACTAGCACAGTCCCCTGGCAGACAGACACGAGCTTGTGCATGTAGCATAGCACATTTTATGCTAACTATGGAGGAGCTTTATTTAAGAGAATTCAGTAATTGAGGTATTATTGGATGTCCAAGAATATTATTAACAAGATACAGGCACGTTTACAACAGAGGACAGGAAAACAAAAATCCCAGTCAGAAGCATCTACTGAGAAAATAAACCTCTGAGGGGTCTATGGTCAGTAGTAACGGTCAAGATCAGACACCGTCAGGGGCAATGGTTTGCCCACCTCCTCCTGAGCATTCTACAGTATAAGCTTGAGCTGGGCAGTCTTATAAGAAAACAGAATCTTTTCATCCCTGGACTGAAAGGCTAAAAGTATCTCCCAAGTGTCACAGATACAATCGTATCCTGAGATACCAAAAAGACAAGCAGAGCAAAGGATGGTTAGTAACAGTTCTTAATTACTGTAATACATACAAATGACTAAAAAGAAGAGATGCAATATGCATAGCTAATGAGCAGCTGCAATCACGGTATGCTAAGCTAAATTAGTTAGTCTTCATCTTGGAATTAAAAACTGAAAGAAGGGGAATCTCTTACATAAACAGGCAGATCAGTCCACTCCTTTGGGGCCCTGAAGCTACAAGCTCGCCTTCTACTGTTGTTTTGCTAATCTTTGCAATCTTTAGTAGACCAGCATCTGGAGATCTTAATATGTGTTTTGTTTGTATGAAGACAGTTTAGTAAGGCCTAAGCCATTTAAAGCTTTATATGTAAAACAAAGGATTTTAAAATGACCCCTGAATGTAACTGGAAGACAGTGTAAAGACTCAAGGACAGGACTTGTCATTGTAGTGATGATTTTCTTTACCCTTTCCTCTGGTTCATCGCTCAGCTGCAGGCAAAAACCTTGACTTGAAGCCCTAACTCAACCAGTACACAAAAGTGACTTAAACCACTGAGACTGGGGCTGTTAAAATCACAAGTCTCATACAATGGACAATATGGCTGACACTTGAAGTCGCAGAGAAGCAAACCATTGTCCAGCCGTCCCGAAAGGTCTAGATGTAGTAAATAATAATAATAATAATTCATTACATTTATATAGCGCTTTTCTCAGTACTCAAAGCGCTATCCACACAGGGAGGAACTGGGAAGCGAACCCACAATCTTCCACAGTCTCCTTACTGCAAAGCAGCAGCACTACCACTGCGCCACCTGTGAGGTGAGGTGTCATGAGAGGTGTTCTCTTTCCTAAAAAGGTAGAGATACCCCTATAAGGTGTTTTAACGGCAGCAGAATTCATCACACAGAGGACATGCCGTTTGGGTTTGTTTGTGCAGAAACAAAGCACCTGCTTCTTCCTGGCCTAGTTCACGTGACTCTGTCTTTATCTCCCAAAGTTTGTGGAGGGCAAGAACAAACTTTGGAGGACATATTAAAAGGACCAAATGACAACATGCCCCATGATTTTCAACTGCTATGCATTTAGAAAACTTTGAAAAGAAAGTGTTTAAAGTCAGTCACTTCACACAATGACAGATTATGTAGAGATTAAGAAAATTACAAATTATCAGATAACTGCCAAAAGCAGGCTGTCCATCAGAATTCAGCCTATACACTAAAATGATGCCCAAAGCCATGGCCAAGAACACACATCTAATATTTGAAAATGTACATCTTACCACTGATAATGCCACAGTGCATGGGTCAATGGTCTGGAACAAATCAAACATACATAGGGAGTTTAGGCAGGAACCTGTGGCCTCACAAAAACAACACAAGTACAGTACAGGGTGAAATTTGCTAGTGAGTGGGCATAAAGATCATATTTCAGTAGAAAGATGTGTCAGAGTTACTTGGCTACTCTGTCCGAAGTCATGTTTGGCACAAAGCAAAAATTGGCTTTGAAAAGGAGAATTTAATCTGAACCATCAAGGATGGTGTATGATGGAAGGAGCATGATAGTTGGAGGTCGCTTTTCTGCTTCAGGGAGGCAGCCAGTTCACAATGTCCCAGAGAACACTGGAGTATAATGCTCTCAAAAGGTTAAACCATAAGTACATTTTTTTTTTTTTTTAATTGCAAAGAGTGGAAGAGGGTGTAGAAAAATCAGGTAAATAGATCCATGAATGAATGGTTAACAAAAAGAAAGAAAAATAAATGGAAAGTTGACAATGCTAAATTGGCCTGTTTGTGTGTGTGTGTGTTGCACAACCCTGTGATGGACTACTGTAGTGCTCCATCTGATTCTTGCTTGGATGGAAGGAGTTTTAGAAACAGCAAGTCAAAGCTCAGATCAAAATCCTATGGTTAAGCTGTGGGAAATACAGACTCAGAAAACTCTGCAAACTTCAATACTTAGAGCAATTCTTACAGAAAAAGTGCACAAGGCAGCCGATGGGTACTAGGGTGCCAGAGATGCAGGTTACAGTTTATGTATTTCTGGATGTTACTACAAAGTAAATTATTTCAAGAATCCTCCTGTGTCATTTTCACACTGGGAGACCATCAACTTGGGGAGGTGCTGAAATGAGGAACTGACTTCCATATGTTCAAAGCTGAAATGCTTCAGAGGTGGTGGACTTACTTCCTCACAACACATATCACACCATGGAGGGTATCGCGTCATATTTGGCAGCAATGATGTCTCACTGGTAAGGGGTGACTCATGCAGTTAGGTTTTTCCTTTTAGTTCTCTACTATTGCTCCATGCAGTTCCTTTTACGGAGAGAAATTCAGCATACCTGAAAAAGTCATTGTGCTGCTCGCTCTACTTCATATTTCTTTCATCCATCATGAAGAAGACCTTACCACCATTTTTAATGTCCTGCACGTTTCCTAATTTGCAAAGGAGAAGCTGTGGTATACAGACAGCAAAGCAAAAAGTCAATGCAGAATTCCCAAGGTGTAACGCTTCAGCATAATGCCTTTCTATAGCATGGCCAGGGGAATTTTCTAAGAATACCACAGATGGAAGAGTTTGTACCACAAGAATTGGGGGGAAATTTATCTTATAACAGAAGCTCTAAATAAAGGAATACATAAATTGGTAAATTATTTAAATCATCAAAACAAAGACTAATAGACTGAATAACAGTTTCTACCTGATGCTATTTGGGCACTGAATGCCACCTAATCGCCTCCAATGCAGCACTGCAATAGATGACATCTGTGTGCAATTAAGGTCTTATGTTGAATGTTTGTGTTCTACCTTATTTCTTCTTATCCTTTTGTAATTATATATATATATATATATATATATATTTATAATTTTGACACCGCAGGGACTGCACCTAATTTCATTGTATTTGTTACAATGACAATAAAGATATTTCGATTCTGATAAATAAATTAAATAAATAAATTACACACCAGAATGAGTAAAAAGCAAGAAAACTAAAAAGAAAGAAAAATTCTGATTTGACTGTCACAGTCACAATGAAGCAGTATGCAGGTGTGTTGCTGTAGGTATAAAGAAGTCCCAGTCCCGTCTCTTGACACACTTCTGCTAAATGATTGGTCGGCTTAAAGTCCTCAGTGATGTGAATGCCCAGGTACTTGTAGGAGTGGACCACTTGTACATCCACTTCTAGAATAGTGACCGGGCATTGAGGCTTTTTGGTGCAAAGAAAGTCAATAATCAGTTCCCTGGTTTTGCTGATGTTAAGTTGCAGACAACTCTCTTTGCACCAAGTAACATACTTTTCCACCCGACTCCTGTACTCTGTATCATCCCCTTTAACTATACAACACTTAAGTGCAAAATTATCTGAGAATTTCTACAAGTGACCTGACCTGGTGTTATATTTATAGTCTGATGTGTACAGAGTGACAAGAAAAGGAGGCAGGACTGTTCCTTGTGGTGCTCCACTGTTGCTTACATCCTTTGTCAGTCTAACATCAGGCTATGTCATTTCAGATCGATCTAGTATGGCATGTGAAGCTCCTTGAAAGTATGGTATCTGGAAGTCAACCCTAGTCTTTCCCAACACTACACAGTTGTCAGTTGATGATTAATAGTTTGTTCTTCTGTAAAATGTAGTATGTTGTGAAACCACTTCCTCTCCCGGTTCTTTTATCCGAAGTGTGTATTTTAGACGCATGACTATACAGCCATTCATTTTTTTGCCTTACTTAATTCAATTCGGGGTCAACAGATTTTGTTACAATGTAATGCAACGAGAAAGATAGGTAATGATAAAAAGCTGTGGCAGAGTTCACCTCACTCACATGTTTAAGTGAAACTGCTTAAAGTTCTTGCTATTTAAAAATCACCAACTTACTTAGTAATATAATGTACATGATCAGTGCCAAACGGCAACTTGAGTGGAAATGTATTTAGTGAGTATATGCAGCATAGGCTTTCATTGTGTAAATGGTCATTTTCCTCTTGGCATAAATGACATACTATTCTGCCAAAATAATAAGTAGCATACAAAAGCTTAAGGTATTGTTGATTCTCACAACAATACACCAGCAGCCTACATTCTCACCTGACATGGTGTAACAGTTAAAACATGTTGTGCAACTCACAACCGAGTATTTTCGGTAGCTATAATGACTAAATTATCCAAAAAACATATAATACTTACAATTTCACTCCTTAATGCTTGACTGCAGTCTATTCTTGTGAATCCAGAAGACTGTCAGTGTCTCCCATTAAGACCTGAAAACATACTGGTACTCACTGATCCAAGCAGCCTAGACAACAGTATGAAGAGAACACAAAGAGTAATATTAAAAACACATATGTGTAAAAACCATAACTTCACTTTCACTAAACAGACAGAGCTCTGGAGATTATTCCTGCACAGACAGGCCACAGGGTACGTGTTGATTGTGGTGTGGAGATGCAGTGAATACAAACAAACATGAAGAGGGCAAGAAGCGATCGACTGATCGCTGACTAGTAAAGCTGTCTAAAATGGTGGTTTTAATTATTATAACAGCTAGACAGATCCAACTACAAGACAGATAAAACACTAATGACATTAAGCTTGATAAATGGAAGGAAATTGTAATCTTTGTAGAGT
>JANRMT010062845.1:17685517-17790517 GCA_026402145.1 Polypterus bichir lapradei | reverse complement strand
CGGCCCAGTCTGAGGCTTAGAGCACTGTTGATCAGGTCTGGTTTTCATTAAGGACAGCTTTGTTCTGTGCTCCATTCGGCTTTCAGTTTGCCCTGCCTAATCTAGGAGTCAGTGCTGCTGAAGAACAAAACCCATAGCATGATGCGATCACCACCAGGCTTCATTGCTGAAATGGTGATACCACAGTTGATGAGCGGTGCCTAGTTTCCTCCGGACACGGTGCTTAAAACTGTGGGTAAAAAATTCACCCTTGGTTTCATCAGACCAGCGAGTTTTGTTTCTCACAGTCTAAGAGTCTTTTGGGTGATTTTCTGCAAACTCCAAATGGGTTTTTAGGTGTTGTCTGACCACTCTACCAAGATTAGTGGAGTTGTCCTCCTGGAGGTTTCTCCCATCTCTACACAGGGTCCCTGAAGCTTAGCAAGAATGACCATCAGGTTCTTGGTCACCTCTCTTCCTAAGACCCTCCTCCCTTGATTGCATGCAGATAACAGGCAGCTATAGCAAAACTCATGGCTGTTCCAGACTTCTTCTGTTTATAAAGCACTGTGTGCCTTGGAACCCTCAATGCTTTGCCTCAATGCAATCATCTCTGTAGGCAATTCTTCTGACCTCATGGCTTGGTTTTTGCTCAATCATGGGACCTTCTATAGGCAGGTGGCTGCCTTTCCTAATTATGCAGTTAACTGAATTGAGCAAAGATATACAAACAAAGGGCAGAAACATCTAAATGATTATCAATAGAATGGGATGCACCTGTGCCGAGTGTCATAGCAAAGGGTCTGACTACTTGTGTCAATGGGATATTTCCATTTTTTATGTTAAATAAATCTGCAAAAAATTCCAAAATCCCATTTTATTTTATTATTCTGAGGTTGAGTGTTGTTAGAGGAGTGGAAAAAAATTAAAAGGATTTCAGCACAAGGCTGCAACATAACAGGTTGAAAAAGTGAAGGAGTCTGAAGACTTTTGAGGGCACTTTACATCAGCATCACCCCGGCCAGTGGCTTTGTGAAGACGCCAGCACAGCTCTTCATAAACCATAGCACGTATTAGTCATATAGCTCACACACATGCTAGTAACATAAACCAAAAGAATGTAAAAATAGCTCTTAATCACTACACAAGATACTGCAGTTCATGCTCAAGCCAACAGTATAAGCTAGAAAACCAATCTGTTACACAAACCAATTAACAGTATATGAACACAAATAAATACATAGACATCTGTATGCATACCGATACACTTTATGTTTACTGGCAGTACAAGGATGAAAATGAATCACAAACCAATACAATCACCACAAAGGCAGAACAGCTCATGTGCAAACCATAAACTTGTGCATTAGCTTGCATGTCTTTGTTAATCAATAATGGAAAAACATTAACCTTTGCCTGCAAACCAGTTGCACTCTTGTATAAACCAGTAGCTCCAGTACACAAATAAACCTCGGTAGTTCATATGCTTGCCCATTGCATACACAAATTGCCAGAAAGAGTTCATTTTGAAAGTCCTGACCACAGAAGCAGTAGAGTCCAGTCCTGGACGGGTAACAATCAGGTCTTTATTGCGGATTTCGGAACTCCACCTTGTCACCTACAACTGACCGTGAAATGAACCACGAGCCGTGACGCAACAGTGATAACCGCTGCGCCACCAAGCAGTCGCGACTGACGGCTTGTTAATTTGGATGCGAACAAAACGTTCAAACTGCAGACAAACTCACCGACTGAAAATACTTTTGTAAACTGAACACAATGGCACACGTGCACAGGACACGTTTCTGCCTGCCTCCAACGCTTAACCAAACGGACCTGTTCATATTCAGCTCCACCGTCCCTTTACCGAGGCACGTAGCAGCAAACATACAACAGACTTGATAACAGAACACTTTCATGGTCGACACGGCGAGTATTTCTACTGTTATAGTTTGCAGTGTCACACACAAATGTAAAAGTAACTCAACACACTCACCCACTGAGACAGACACACCCACCTCACGCCGCAAGCAACTTCCGCGAGTGAACGAAGTTTGCTGCGGTTTGTGTTTGGTTTGTGTTCGGAGGCACGATGGGGAGGCGGGGTTATTGCAGAAGTCGCGATGTTATTGGCTGTCGGTGTGAAGTGCCGCGCTGCCTGCGCGTGTTTTTGTCGGCGCGCGCGCGATTGTGCGTGTCAGTCATCGTGGCTCTCCCGCCCGAATCGCCCCGCCCCTGCTCCTGCCCTCCCCGTTCCTGTTTCAAGTTGTATTTTTAGTTGAACTTTTCCGCGGTTGTTTGTGGTGTAAAGGCATGACGACTGGCTGCTAAACAAGTTCGGTTTAGAACCGAAAAGTGGTGAAGACAGCATGGATTATCTGCTGACATTTACGGGCAAAAGTTCTCGGGCTTTGAGGGAGGTGGTCTTCAGCAGGAGCTGGCCCGGAGGTCGGGAAGTGGAGTTTAAAGATTCCTTCGCAGAGGTACATTTTGGGCCCCCTGCAGTGGCACTGCGAGGTACAGCACCCGTCCTCTTTTTCGTTTTCCTCAAATTTTTTTTTTTTTTTTTTTTTTGTAATCTGTTCAGTTTGTTTTGTGTGTGTTTAGGGACCCGTCCTCAGTTCTCCGTCCGTGGGGTCCACACGGAGCCTGGGCTCGTGAAATGTCGTGGTGCTGCCTGACATTGGCACCTGCGGTCGATGACTGCCGCGTTCTGCTCCATTCTGAGGGGACTTCGCTTCTCTAACGTGATCCCAGTTTGTTATCACGGGCCCATCCCGTGAAGGGACGGCCGATTTCAGCGGGCGCATGGGCTGATGGATTGGAGTACGAGTGCCGGGGAGCCCTCATTGCGACAGTCTTCGGGTTTTGTACGGTTACCTTTAGCGCATTAACCACTTCTGTTAACGGAAGATGCATCTACTGTCGTCGGCGCTTGTGATGAACTGAACGTGTCCTTCGACGGGGTGCGCATAGGACTCGCTGGCGTTGAGCTGTCCACCGAGTTCGGATTCGGAGTGTTGCCGCTTTTTAAAACCTCATTAACCAGGCGAGAAGATGGAAGTATGTTAAGTAATTAGAAATGGCATGTTGCTAAAGTTACGTTCTTTCTTTTGGCCCAAATAACCCCACTAAGGAGGTCTGAATACAGTATGGCTCGAGGACATGACAAATAAAAAAGATGGAAATGCATGATTAAAGAAAAAGTTAAATGTCATGGCTGGAAGTCAGCCTCCGATTTCTTAGTTGCTGACGATCACCACCATGTGGCACTATGTGTGGTATTGTGGCTCACTTGATACCACCATTGTACCCCTGTTTACTTGCTTTGCCCCCAGAATTAGTTCACTTTGTGTTTGGACTAATTGCAAATTGGTGGTCCCAATTCTTTGTGAATGAATGCTATACAAACTATTCAGAAAAAAAACAAAGCTACCTAAATTGGGTGAGAGATGCACGCTACTTCATAAGTCTGTCACCTCAGTTCAAGTGTATTGAACAAGGAGTATAACCTCATCAGCCGCAAATGCCATTTTCTAATTGAATTGCATTTGGAGATCACTGACACTCGTATAAAACTTTTATTTTGCTCGTTATTTCCACAAAAAAGATGCTATTTGTTTATTTATTGGCAAACCAAGTAGCAAGTCAACAACTCAACACAGTGAAGCAGGAATGTATGAAATGTCGCAACTCAGATCTCCGAACAGTCCAAGACTGCACGAATGCAGCATATCCATGACAAAAATGGGGTGGAGAAATGCTTAATTAAATTAGGGTTAGGGTGCTGTTTCTGTGCCCATGCTACCCGCCACCAGGGGTCAAGGCTGGAAACTATACATCCAAAACCTGACTTCCGATGAGCAGTACCAGTGTGCTGAACGCTCCAAAAAACAATATGTTGGGCTTGGAGGATCTTTAAATGATTCGCTGCTGTCTCTGTGTCGAACTGCTCCAGGTTATGTGGAGTCCAGGAAAAAAAATCGGCTTAATTTAACAATCCTACAGAAAAGTAAAAACCTGAATACTTTACATATTTCAACTAATTACCATTAGCCGCCTTCTTTTAATCTTATATTTTAATATTCAGCAAAGTGGGTTTTAATGTGTGTACAAAGAAAGGTACTTGTAACGGACAGCACTATTATCGTCACGCAAATTGGTGGGGCCGCCGCCCACGTTGCTTCATTTTTGGAGTCTAAATGATTAGACTGACCTACCCCAGCCACAAATACTAAAAGTAAATACTAAAATACTTAAAGTTAGTGGGGATGGAGCATAGTTGCCTATAGGTCCCTAATGTTAATGTCCCTTTTGGGTGCCCAATCTTTAAAACCTTAAAAATGAAACTTCGATTTGCATCACAATAATAGAAAAGGGTCCTTGCCGTCCATTTAGTACACAAGTACCCAAAGAAAATATTAAAGTGGTGTTACAGCCGATGTGGAAGAGGTCTGCCATGCTGTAATTCAAGAGGCTTTTTAAGAGTAAATAAGCAGGATAGATTTGTCTCACTGTGATGGAGGAAACGCATTTCTGGAGTACCATTTTGATGACGGGGAGACCTGAGAATTTCTACTGTTGGTGGACCGTCTATGACAATGCTGGCATTGATCGGCGGTAGAATCTGAAAGTCTCCTACACCACAATGCCTGGTTGCCAGCTGTGTTTTTCCTCCCACATTCCCAAAGATGTGTAGGTTAGATCATTGGTGGTTCTAAGTTGGCATGGTTTGGGTCCTGTGATGGACTGGCACCCTTTCTAGGTTTTTTTTTTTTTTTTTTTTGTCCTCTTCCTTGCTCCCAGTGCTACTGGGATAGACTGTGACCCCCTGAGTTGGATTAAGTGATGTTTTGGATTCAACACTTGGGTAAGCCTTTCCTTGTGCTGCATTTGTTTTTCTTCCAAGGAGGTTTTTAAGCCCCCTGTAATATCCGACATCAACAGAACATTTTTATTCTGCACATTTGCTTCAGCCATTGATGTCATTTGCTAAACGGTGTGAGATAAAGTGATATTGTTTTCTAGTCCTGTATCTCCCCCACCCCCGCCCCCCCCCACCCCCCCCCCCCCCCCATTTGTATGTATGTAAAGCCAATTCTACTAAAACTCGGGCACAAGTTGCTGTTGTCGTTCTCCTCCTGGCTTAACAAAAGATTCCTGAAGCTGCCTGCAGAATTTGGAGACTTACTTGGTTCTTGCTTTGCAGCATTTCCACCCTGCTATCTTCACTTGTTTGCATTGTTTTTGTTTGTTTTAAATACTCCTTTTGTGTAAAATGAAGTTACAAGTGCACTGGTCTCAGATCAAGTGAAATATTTACTGCACTTTCAGCCAGTTCATTGTTACTTGGAGACTTGGAAAGTGAACGGGGCAGATATCAGAATATCTTGAACAAACTGGTGCAGTGTGCAGCTTAAAACCGTGCAGTGAAATAAAAGTACAAAAAAGCCGCAGAAAGAACCTTTAGCAGTGCAGGCCTTTCCTCCATATGGGCAGGCACACTCTGAACGTGCCACTGATGTCTTAAGTACTTAATACTCGGGTAAAGCCCCCTTGAGATAGAAAGACGTCTGCCAGCCGGCCACTAGTCTTCTTTTAGTCTTTCGTGGTCTCTACTGCTGGTGGAAAATGGTCTCGCTTTCCATATCAAGTGAATGCTGAAGGGTCTACTTGAAGAGACTTTTGGACATTTGAAATGCATGAGGTGCTTCACAAAAGTTGCATGAAAACCGCTCGTTTTTTTAGGGATGACGTTTCTCTCCACTTATGTGATGATGATGATGATGTCCCAGTTCTCCACTTTAGTGAAAAGTCTTTTTATGGCCATTGAACATCTACTGTAATGGTGTCTTGGAGTTTGGACCAGTAACCCCTAATGGAGCGAGCAGTTTGTGATGCAGTAAACAACGTAAAATCAATTGTGCTGTGAACACATTAAAACATATGCAGAAATGTTCACAGATTTAAAGGTAACCTAACCAGTGTGCCGTAGGCTGTTTGTGTCTGTGAAGTCAACAGATGTGGCTGACAGGATGATAAATGAGTTTTTACAGCATTTGTAAATTTTAGATTAGAACTGGAACCAGCAAAACTAGATGAGCATACCAAGGCCACACTGCATATCGGCTGGGGTGGCACAGTAACCTGGTGCTGAAAAAGTACAGAAATACCCTGATTGGTAAATGGTATAGTAATAGCATTGTGAGGTTTTCAGTGCCAGAAGTAAACGTCAGCTTTCCCTTGAATCACAAACTTCGCTTCCCTGACACTCAGTGTTGGCATTGTAGAAAAATGTCAAATTTGTAGAAGGGAAGCAGTGCCCAGTGTGGCGGGATGGCACCAACCACCACGGAGGCTGGAGCGTGGTGGGATTTCAGAACAGTTTTGGTACTGGTGCTGAAGTCCAAAAGCGGGTATTAATGCCAACGTCAGAGTTGTAACGCACAACACTTTCATTTGAGGGTCAGCTTCACTCCTAAAGGTGGTGCCACACTCCTGTTAAAGAGACGACTTTCACCTCAGGGGTTTGTCGCATTAAAGTGTTTTCTTATCATTTGAATTTTGTTTTGTGCTTCAAGTTTTCATCTCATTAAAGAACTAATATACGCAAAGCTTTTGGAGGAGAATATTGCATTCTGTCGTATTTATTATTTGATTACTGCTTTCTTTTTCTTAAATGTTTGATCTTGCGTCTTTGTCTAGTGAGCCTAAGCACACACACACACACACTTGCCTGTTTAGGTTTTCCTCTGCTTCTGTCAGATTTCCTTCCTCATCCCCTAAAGTGGCGTGCTGTAACTTGATTGTCCATTCCAATGAACCCGTGTATATGTGGACAGGTGGGGCCTAAGCACCTGATGCTGATGGGGTAAGCCCTGGATTAAGTGGGTTATGTTGTCAGCATGTCCACATGGCCTCAATACGCCTGTCTTTGTGTCGCCTTCCCTATTGGTGTTTATTGTTTAAAAGGAAGGACATCACTGAAGAGCTAAAACAAAAGGATTTTCATTGCTGGGGGAGGCTCTCGCTACCCTGAGACCCTGCTCTGGATAAGTGGCCCAGGGAGACGGAGACATGGATGAAAGCTTAAGAGCAGCAACACTGACGTCAAAGGAGGGCCGTATTGTACCCGAGGATCAGTGAAAGCAGAATGTAAAGTGGGTTACTCCTTTTCTTCTTTGCATGGAGTCCATTTTGTAAGCCTTTTCCAAAGTGAGTTTAGGAACTAAGCACTAGATGTCACCTGGGAGGTCCTGATTGTTATACCCTTAACAGAATGAAGGTGACTGACAGAGGCTCAGGGTCACATGAGCAGTAGACTCTCTTTTGGTGTATGAATTATAATTTATACTCAATAGAGGAAGTCAAAATGAGTGCAGAAGGTGGTGCTGAGCCATCTTCACACAAGTCCACAGGTCAGATAATGAGAGCAACGTGCCAGCCAGCAAAGAAGTGAAACACCAGAAAAAAATGAGGGTGCAGTGGCAGTCATGGTGGGTACCAAAGTCAAATCTGGCAGACAGATGCCAACGAAGTGCATGCTCAGTTAGCCTCTCTCACAAAGGTGGTTTTATTGGTTGAAAGCAAAATCAATTAGCATTTGATTTTTTTTGACAGCTTGCTCCTAGGTTTGTTATAAGTGTAAATACACAAACTTTTCAAAGTGTACAGTTGAGTTTCATTCTTAGTATTATTTGTGTTATGATGGACTCCGATTTTGAGATGTCATTTGGCTTGATCCAAACGTAGTATACCCTGCACTCCTTTCAGGACAGAACTGCTGCGAAGTGTCCGTCGGTGCTCCGCCAGCGGCCGTGTCTGTCTATGTGCTTTGAGCTGTGGCAGGTCAAGTCTGCACCATGTGACAGTCCGTTTGAAGTGGCAGTGGCCGCCTCGGCTGGCCCAGTTGACTAGATAAGTGGTCATCTGACGCTTGTGGATTCATTGCTGAGGTTATTTTCCTACGTAAAGGTGGCAGTTTAAACATTACCTGATTGCATTTGGTTATTAGTGGCTCTGAAACGAGGCTTTACGGCTTTGTCGTGTTCGAGTTAGCAAGCCGAGTGCCCGAGGCCTTCCGTCAACTGCCTGGCTCTTGAGATTCAGAACATGTCAAACACCATTTTTTAAAAATGTATTTAGTTTATTTTTTTTTCTTTCTCTCCCAAGGTTGACTAAAAGTAAACATTAATCAGTCATGGGACTTTGTGGCTGGTAGGCAGGGAGCGCTGGAGCGTTTGACTTGGCACACAAGCTGCCGGTTTACCTTCATACAGGTGACTTTAGAGCCCAGTCCGGTTTTTAATTACTGTACAGTATATGCAATTTAAATTGTATTACTTGTGACAAGTTTGAACTTTATTGGCGGTTGTATTTTCCAGTGCCTTATCGTTTAAAGTAAAGAAGAAAAGAAAATGATAAAGCAGTAACAACTTGACTCCATTCAAATCGGGGTCTTTGTGGGCTGTGCAGACCTCCACATTGCACTGCCGCTGTTGCAGGTCCACACAATGACTGGCTTGCGGGTGCGGGCCACTTTGCTGATGACTGGTGGGTCAGTCTGCCCCTCGTGTGTGCGGTGGCAGGTGAACTCATTCGCCAGAGAGGACTCATGGCACAATTTGTGGTATTTATTTTCACTTGTTTGCTTTGAGCGCAATTCAAGCTTACAGTAGGCAGGAATCCTGCTTAACGTATTTAAGGCGGCCTACGCCATTTACCCCATTCACTCTTTTCAGATGCCGTCTTAGCCCTCGCTTTCTTGGATTAAGGCATCTTTTATGATGTAAACAGCTGCCATTACAGATAACCACAATTTACATCATGTGATCACAGGTTATTTGTCAAAGGAGTGCTTTGTTAAACGATGATGTGAGCTTCTGGATATCCATTACTGTAAAAGAGCATGAATATGTGGAATTCTCGTACCTTTGGTTAGTTTAGCTGTTCATCAGTGCTGCTGTTTGCCAGTTTGGGTCTTGGAAATTTAATAAAATGCATAAAATCTGATCATTGCACTTTTGAAATTCGAGTTTAGCTGCTGCAACGTTAGCATCTGGAAATTTGGATCTTTAAAAGCCCCCAGGGATGACCTTTGTAATGAACTCAAATTGTGAATGTTGCCTCATCGCTCATTTTTTGGGTGACTTGCATTTTTGTTTTCTGTGTGTTTCCTACATGAAGGACGTACTGTTTTTCGTTTTGAATTTGGGTTTTCGGCATCTCTAGAACATGTTTTGGGCATTTTGTGATGAAGGATCTGGTGGATTGGGTAACTCGAGAGCATATTGACACGCTTGTGCAGATGTGGCGCTCTTAAGAGCTGCTCGAGTTTCAGATGAATTCCAACTCTTGAGTTTCGAGTTTTTAAAAAGCCGATGCCAACATCAACAAAAGCCAACACTTCGAATTTCACAATATTAGGCGGGCACCATTTTGAAGAAAATAATATTTGTGACTTTAGCCTTGAGGTTTTATAGATGTGGCAGCTGATTTGGTTTTATGTGTCTGTTTGGCAGGTGCTTGCTTTTTGTTTCTCATCTGTCTTCCCTCTTTGAGTTTTGCCCTCAGCACTTGAGTTGGGTGAGTTGTGTGATGGAGGATGCGCTTTTCTGACACTTCTTGTCTTTTTTCTTTTTGACCGATTTTCTCATTTATTAACAATGTCACAAAGAAATCCACATGTCAGAATAAGAAGTATTGTGAAATAAACCCACAGGGTGCTCCACGCACCCCGTCCCATGTCAAGACTCACCCAGGGGAGCAGCTACCTCACAAGTAAGTCTCTGTGTGTGAATGTGGAGGCAGCAGAATCCCATTTGGGAGTGGATTTGCCAGATTCATTTGTCATGCAGGCAACTCCACAAGAATCGGGGTGCAAGTCCTTCATTATAATCACTTCAGGGTCTTCCATGTGGTGGGAAGCAGTTTAGCAGCTACAGAGCCAGGAAGTAAGAACTTGTGTTGTCGCACTCACAGAGCAAGATGAAGAGGAGCAGAGGGGACTGGGATCCACCTGAATAAAAGGACGCATGTCTGTGTATCTGTGTGTCCATCCGGTTGCCATGTCTCTGGTGGCACATCACAAACATTAACACTTTGCTTTTACAAATCCCATACCAAATGGCATATGTGGCATCTGTTGGAATGACAAGTGCACTGCACTTTATTACTACATGCATTACAGCATACATTCCAATAAGTGGTGCTCTGCAAACATTAACGCTGCATACGCTGAGGTCTGCATTGATTGCTTAGGTTTCAGCCCATCTTAGGTGGGCCGCACAGCTAGTAATAAGAATAAGAGGGGAATAAGAACTGACGCCATCGGTGAGAGCGGATGACAGAGCAGAAATCCTGAACAGGAGGGCCAAACCAGTACATGTGCATAAATGGCCCTGAGGCATCGCAGGGGCAAAGGTGCCAAAGAGTCCCATTAAATGTGGCGTACAAATTTAAATTCAGTAAATTGACGGTTGGCATTTCTTGATGGAAAATTGATATTTTTAACATCTATATCCCAACAAAGAGACCTGAGACTGCTGAGAGTTGAGGGGTAGCAGCTTATTGGACGTCTTCCACAGCTGGCTTTCTAAGGGCAGGAGAGAAAATAGGGTGGGTGATAACATACAGCAGGCATGAGAGGGGGCACCGTAGGCCCAAGGTGCTGAATGAAGCCATAGATCCCACGTGAAGAGAGCAGCGACCAAGTCCCAGCTGAATTGATTCTTTATTTGATGGTTCCAATTAGGCCAGTCTTATAAGTACAAGTACTTCATGTTTTTAGTTACATAAAAATAAGAAATTGATGCCCGAGACTCAAACGGCATTGCATCCTGCACGCACGTATTTTGATGTAAATATGGAGGAACTCGTGCTAGACTGGTCTGATTTTTATTGATTAAGTGAAACATTCAGAATTTAGCAAGTGCTTCTTGGTTCCTGCGGACACTGATGTTGGGGTCTTGGCAGGCAGGGCAGGTTCCAACTGGGTGGACTGTCGGGTCATCGGGGGCCTTGCACCCACATTAGTGCCCATTCAGAGATATCTTTTAAACCGTGTGGCTCCCTAATAAAATCTAATCCCACAAATGAACGACTTTGATGACGGGGGTGAGTTTACTGTTTGTGGTGGGGTGGTGGTCTCCTTGAAACTCTTTGTAGGTTTAGAGTTTATGTATTAAATTGTTGTATTATCTCAGAGAAAAAAAAAGGAATTTTTAGATAATAAGTCATGGCATCGTCTCCTGGAAGTACCCCCTGGCCCAGGTTACAATAAATTGCAAACTCTCATCCAGCTCTCCCATCTTAGCATTGAAACGTCATAAGTGAGAGGAATTGACGCAGACAGGGAGAAATTGGCATCCATGTGTACAGATATTCAACCTGAGGACACCGTTAGGTACTTGCCAATTTAACACACTGGCAGTGCCACTTGTTTAGAAGAGACTACAGGACAAACCAAACTTTAATAAAGCCACATTTATTTATGCACACTCAATACAGAATGCTTGTCCGCTAAATGTCTGGGCACATTTTCAAGAGAGCCCCCTGTGTCTCCACTTCACACCTCCGGCCAAAGCTTGCACCCCCTCAACCTGGAGTGAGCTGTAAGGCAGCATCCCCAACCTCTGTGCCACCATGCCACCCAGAAGATAATCGTCAAAATTTTGAAGTGGCAAGTGTGAACGATTTACTGCCATAAAATCTAAAAGTAATTCAGAATTTCTGCATAAAAAGCCTCAACAGATGGCATGAACAAAATATTCCTCTTCTCGCTGAGCTTCCTCTGACTGTGGTTGATGATTAAGCAAAATGGGTCGCTTCCAAAACGAGCCGAAAAGGAGAAGACGAGATCGGCATCATTCATGTGTGCTTTCTGAATCATGCTTGTGGTGGTTGATTGTATTTTTATTTTGTCGTTTCCATTTTTAATTAACATGGAGACCTTCTAGATAGGTTGCACATACTGCAGCCACCTTTGGAACAAGAAGGGGACTCAAAAACAGAAGGCATCACAACATTTGCTCCGTTTTTGACTTCAGCTCTAATATGAGAAATAAAAATTCCTTGGCAGCGTTTGCTGGGCCAAAATCTGCTGTGAGCCTGGACACCTCCATTCTCCACTTTGACTCGCCCCACGAGCGTCGGCGTCACTTTGAAAATTCTGTCTGCCAGGTTTATAGAAGGTGTATCATCAGTGGGGTCCCTGGCAGTTTTGGGTCTTTCAACAGATTCCCTCACCCAGGTGGTTGCATCCCAACAGCAGGTCTCTTGATCCATAGCTATCTCGGCTGAGAAGAAGCAGTGACAGAAGCCATGGACAAAGCCCTGAGGTAACGCCCTACACGGCGACCATCCTGCGAAGCCCACCTGAATCGGCTCACAGACAAGTTGCACTTCCCATAAGCTCCTGGTAGCTTGCTTTCTTTGATTTATTCCCATCTTCCACGTGGGCACGGTGACTTTGAGCGTCATCAACTGCTTGGTGGGCACTAAAACAATGATCATGTCTAGCCGAAGTGTTGTTTGTGCGATGTGGTGGAAAAGGATGGCATAGCGACTCAGTAGTTAGTACTGCCACCTCACAGCACCATGGAGCACTAACCTACCACTGGGGCCTACCAAAAGTCAAAATGAGCTGCAAGGGAAGAAAATTGTGCTCTTTGACTCGTGCCTGCCAAGGGATAATTAGTACAGCGGCTGGCACGTGTAAATGGCACTGCATCTGTGATGGTGACCACGTGACTCTTACACAACAAGATGTGAGCAAAAATAAACCTTTTCAAATCACATCAAAATAAAAATCAAATGTAGGCGTGTAACAATACATTCACGTAACGTGGTCGCTCTGACGTGGAGCTCTGCTGCTGTTTCAGGGTCGGCCCAACTTCGGTGTGCGGCACCCAAGAAAAGTGATGTGCGGACTTAGGATCACTAAATCCTGTGTAATTCACCGATTATACGCTAAGCTGGTTACTTGTGCCCGGCCTGGTCACCAGACACCTGGCACAGAAAGGATTGGCTACTGCTGCGGCAGCTTATCATTTATAAAGATTCTTCATGAAAAAATGCAAACGCACGGTGATGGACTTTGCTTAAAAGTGTTGTCACTTGGAGTAACGCTTGGTCACAGCAAGTAATCTGAAGATTGCCACGAGTTATCCAGAGTGCAGCTGAATGTGACCTGGAAATCGAGGGGACAGTTGGATTTGCGGATGATAAAACAAAGGATGGAGTCCATGTGGCACTGGCGGCTCCACTGCAGTGGACGGCACAAAAGTAGTTCTGCAGGTTGTCATCCATTTATCCGTTATCCGACCCGCCATATCCTAACTACCGGGTGACGGCGGGGGGGGGGTGCTGCTGGAGCCAATCCCAGCCAACACGGGGCGCAAGGCAGGGAACAAACCCCGGGCAGGGCGCCAGCCCACCGCAGCAGATTATCATTATTAGTTCAATTGTCTTTATATTTGTGTTTATAATGCTTATGCCTCTCCATTTATCAGATAAGACTTCTGCAATAAGGGTGGTGCAATGGTGGCACTGCAGGGTCCGTGTCCTGGATCCACCAGCCATGGAGTCTGCATGTTCTTCCTGTGCATGGGTGCGATTCCTCCCGCGGTCCAAAATCATGCAGGTTAGGTGAATCGGCAGCTCTAGACTGACCTGTGTGTGTGTGTGTTGTCCAGGGTTTGGTCCTTCATTCTGCCCAATGCTAGCTGGGATGACATGACTTCTGAACGCAGGTAGCCCATAGCTGAAACTTCCAAACTGCAGCTGACTGGCCAGCTAGCCGAGGGGAATACAGGTGGACAGGGAGTCTGTTTGAGCCAAGTCATTGGAAACCACACACCCGCTGGCACAAGAGGCAAGTCAAGGAGCACTAGAAATGGAAAGGATTGAGGCCTGCGCGCTCTCGGACTGTTGGTGCACGTGACCACTCGGTCCAAGGGCCACGTCAGACCAGAGGCCGAGAGACCAATGGTCTAAGCGAGATGAGCTGCCCGCCTTATATACTTCACATATTGTCAATGATCCATGAATAAGTGGCACTCCATCTAACTGCCTGAGGTTACAGAAGTCACTGAAAGTTACAAGTGTTGGACTACAGTAGAAGTCAACAGTGACAGTGACCAGGCTCGAAAGAGCAAAAGTACAAGGGCTGTGAATGGAATTTGGGGCTACTCTGTTCAGGTCTACGTAATTAAAAAGTCTAAACGATAAAGTAGGGTCACCTAGGGCCAGGCGTTGTTCCATGGAGGGCCACAGTAGCTAGGGGTGTTTTGGCTTAAAATCCAAGCTGCAACTTTAATCTGGCCTCCTGTTTCAGCGGATTGCTTCGTCATTTTGAAGATTATTCAACTTTTATTGTGCTAGTCGAGTCGCTGACTGAATCTCATTTGGGGGTCTGCAGAAGCCTGAGCCGTCCCTGCTGCTTGGGCCTGAAGGGCTGCGTTTTATTTTTTTTTTTATCAATGGCACTTCCTGCTTATAAAGTCCATCTGCCGTCCGCTAGTTCATCTTTAAAAGAGCACAGCCTGCCTTTAATGTTCACCCAGACGCAGACGGCTCGGCTCGGCTTTTTCTCCTTGTGCCGTTCATCTGCTGCAGGCCTTTGTCAAACATTTCCACAAACCTTCAGGTGGGTGAGACTTAATGTGCCTGACGTTTTCATTAATCGTAAGCTAGATGTGTTGGAGCTGTCAACTTGGTGGATCCACCTGGCATTGTACAGGGCATCAGCGGCAGGGGTTTCGGAGGTCTTACTTGGGGTGGCCTGTACTCGTTACTCTCATTCTCTGCCTCCCTGGTGATTGGTAACCACTCTATGGGATTTTTTAGTTTGAGCTGAAAAGTTGCTCAGCTGTTTTGGGTGGTCGTGTAAAAATATTAATTTTGTGTGCTTGAAGTCCTGGAGATTTCTGCTTGGTAGCAGAGAATTTAGTGGAGTGTGGACTTTTAAATAGTTGTGTGGAAGTTCTGTTGTTATTGAACAATCGGCACATTTCCTCCTCTGTCTTTCTGCCTTCTCCAGTCGTCCCAGGTGAGCGCTGTCCTTCTCCCCCCCTCAAGTCATCTTCGCCTGGACCCAGGAGCTGTTCTGGTGCGGTTGCACTTCCCGGTCAAGCGTAACCACCATCTCCCGGAGGAGCCGCCTCCTAACAGTGCCCTCTAGCAGCAACCAACGAGACTGCAACTCCTACACAGTGTTCTGTGTGTCCAAAAGCGAGCTGCTCCAGTGGGGTGCTGCCACCCAGTGGTCTGGGGGAACACACAGCCCTTGGGAAAGGGGGTGCCAACATTCCCAGCTGGGACTCAACCCCCCCCAAATGTTCTCTGGCCACTATGAGGGTCTCCTAGACAGGTAAACAATGCTACCCCAGCGCAATATTTTTTTATAAAATATATATGGGATGTTCAAAATGTTTCTGCTCATTTTTTAACTTTATTAAGAATTTCAAAAGCAAATGACATCACTTTTCTACACAGTCCCCTTTCGTTTGTGACCCACTTTTTAACGCTCAATCAAAAAAATTTAAAAGTGCAGAAAAGTTTTGAACGTCCCTCGTATGTGTATATAATACAGTGTGTTGGAGATGTACAGATAATGGGGGGGACAGTAATGTCAACTTGACTTGTTTGCCGCCATGGTATCTGAAGATGGGGAATTAACAAGGGACCAGGGCAGCGCTGCTCAGATTAGATCCTGGTGTGGTGATTGTGGTGGCACGTCTGTCTAGAATTTGTCACACTCTACATACACACTGTCTATGCATACACACCCAGGGCTGTCCCCCCAAACTTCAAGTCAAATCCCACAGCTGTGCTGGGATTTTTGGGACGTTTGCATTTCCTCTTAGCATTTCTGACGCTGCCCCGCCATTTTGGATTGGAGGCCTTGAGCTGATGAAGTGCCCAGGACAGACGACGAGTAGATGAGGTGATTTTGTTGTTTTTTTTGGCCTGTCCTTCTCGGCTCGTCCTCGTTCGGCGATAAAGCTGGCCGATATCCATTGTGACACAGGCATGTAGTTCTTGTAACAAGCTTTGATTGTTTGGGTGTCCCCTTCATACAAGAAGAGGTATAGAAGTTGAAGAACGTCATTTTCCAGACCTATTGACTGGTGTGTGTTTAACGAGACTGACAATGGTCACCTTGTGACTTGTGCCTGACTGTACGGTGAAGATGTGTGCACTGCTGTTGCCGTGCAGGAGGACTCGTCTGAATCCCGGCGGTACAAATGAGACGCGGACAGCTTGATTATTTTAAGGGAGAGCAGCGCTTTAGCCGTCCGCTTTGCCTTAATGGCCGTGCGGAGAGGCTGAGGTTACGGTGGTCTTTGTCATTCTAGCAAATGAATCATGGAAGCAAAAAGGTTAAGAAAAATGTTTGCCTGTCATTTGGCTGGCTGGGTTAGAGCGGTGGAGTCTTGCAGTGTGAACTGTTTTTAGCTGACGAATGAGCTTTCTGCCTACAGGGTTGGATTCAGCAGCCTGTGACAAGCTGGGTAGAGAGGAACATGAATGTAATGCGCACCTTGCCTCGTTTGCTTTCAGATACCGGCCAGAAGACGACTCCGGAGAAGAAGGATGGGCGTCGCATGTCATTTCAGAGGCCAAAAGGCACGATTGAATACTCGGTGAGTGAACGGCGTTGCGTTAAATCGCTGATCAAATACTTTTTGTTAGCACTTGTAATTTATGATGTGTGCGTCTCGGGGATTTGCTGCGGCTTTGAGATGTGCTCGTTTGGCGGAGGCACTTTGAAGTATGAATTTGTCCTTTGCGTTTGTTTTCTTTAATCTCCTACATTTATTTCAGCCGGCTGGGCTCGGCGGGGCTCGGGGATTTGTGTGTGTTGTCTTAATTTTAGTTGCCCTTTAAATCAATAGCAGCTCACGTATCTGAGATATTTCGGCAGGTTTGACGCTCTGATTATGCCCGCTGGAATCCGTCTTGCTTGTTTTTGCTTTCTTATTTTTCCTGCCTGCCAAGCGTTCATTTGCCCAAATAGAGTTCCTCTGTCGTCCTCACAGCCTTCCCGAGTGTTGTCATTTCTATTGATTGGGAGTCCATTGAGAGAAGCTCTTACACTTAAGCAGTAAGTGAAAATGGAGCCCGGCTCAGTCTGTAGTGTGTTCTTGAAATGACCCTCAAAAGCAGCTGCAGGCAGGATCTTCCACTGCCGGCTCGTCGTTAGCCTGACAAGATGAAGAAATCCTGCTGAACAGGTGTTTAATAACGGCGATAACCCGCGTGCAGCGTTTGGGGGGCCTGATTTAATAATGTGCTGGGTGGAGCGTCTGTTTGTGCCCCTCAAAATGATTTGGCCTGTCGGAGGTTCAGCGGCGAGGCGCAGGACGCGGGTGCCGCCGTCTTGAAAGACACTCGTGGAGCCGGGCAGTGATGGGCTTCACTTGGAAGTGTTTGTGCCTCCTTAAGATGACCGACAGGGGGCAGCTGGGACCCTGAGAGCAGAGTTTTTTTATTGCATCCAATGGCACCCTTCTTAGGGCAAACACGAGCCTGGCTAGTTACCATCAAGGTGAATTACTGGTCCTTGCCAACTGCCCTGGGCATTTGATCTATTGGGAGATTTGTGACATTGGGCTGCCCGTAAATAGATGGAAGGGAAGGTGTGTGTGTGTTTAGGAGGATGGATGGATTTCGGAGCCTTGAGGTCGTTATTCTCTGTAGCACTGCTTTTTGTCAGGCTAAATGTGGATGTGGGGCTTTATTTACTAAAGAAGGACTGGATTGATGTATTTGTATCACTCACCTTTTCAGTCTGCCATTTTCACAGCCTACCTGAGACCCCGTGTTAGGATAAGGTGAAAGACTGAGTGAGCGGACCTTCAAAAGAGGAGGAACAAATGTGTTCGTGCTCCTGGGGTCGGTCACAACATGCATGTGGCGCTTCATTAGCAGCTCCTAGAGGGCTTCATGTTTCTATCCAAATCATTCTTGATGTCTTTCAGCCTCCATCCTTCTTTACTGTACGAGCTCAGGGTCAAGCGGAGGCCCATCATGGCCCATTCCAGTGCTAGGCATTGGACTCCACTGTTATAACACAATTCTCAGTTCCCTCAAAAAAACGTGGAATTTTGATGCCAGTCCTGATGAGAAACACCCGAGCAAGCACATTGTCACGTTAGGCAGAAAATTGGTGGCACCATGTCAGAAGACATGAAAGATGGCCGTTTACCTCCGAGGAAAAGCTTGAAATCCTCTCGGCAGTGGACTGTCTTGGAACATGGATGTGGCTGACCAGTTTGGCATTTTACAATTGACACCGACTACCGTGCTGTAATTAACCAAAAGGAGCGGACGTTGGGCCTCATCGAAAACACGTGCGAGGTGCTGACAAGGCAGGTGGTCTCATCTGAGAAACATTTCTGTCAGTGGTCCTTTGATCCAAGAGAAGGCCAAGGAGTCACTCGGACCAGCGGTGGGGGGCTGAACTGATTTTGGGATCGATGTGGGAATGCAGCCAAGCCAATGTGTGGAGAAGATTCAGCTCTACCTCTTTAGAAAGTGAAGAAGCGGCGAGTTAGGTTACTTCAAAATGCTCAAAAATCTAAACAAGCAGAGAATTGAAAAATGGAAAGTAAACTGAAAAATGAACCAAATCCTGAATTCAAAAGAGGAGAACCTTAAATAATAGCAAGACAAGAAGTCCAAAAAATCAGAGGCTCAATGCAAGAGTCGGTCATGGAGGGTCTTCTCTCAGAATTCAGACAGAGCCAGAGGTGGTGCTGAGGCATGCTGGGCCCTCGTGTAGGCCGGCCGTGCAAGGAGGCCCTGCCCCCTTGGGCTCAAGAGAACAAAGAAAAGGAGGAAAACAAAACAAAGAACATTTACAAGAAGGTAAACAAAAAACAATCTTTTAAATGAGGATTTTAATGGGCAGAATTAAAATATACAGAAAATAAAAAAAAATAAAAATAATGAAGAAACAAAAATATGTAAAACCAAAGCCAAGGATGGAGCCCTGGCCAGACTCTGACAGTATCACTGAACTCGAAGATGTCACCTCTGGCATACAGTCATCACCAATTGGAAGGCCCTACAGTCAAACACACTGCAAGCAGGCGCAGCGACTGCAGTGATTGGTAAGGGAGGGCACGCAGCTTACCAGGGTGGGCTTTGTTCTGCTGAGACCCTGGGCAGAGGAGAATGAGATCCGAGAAAGTAAAAGACAGGACCAGGAAAGAGCTGGTAGGCTTGTGAGTAGAGATGTCTGCCTGCTCCAGGGATTCTTCCTGACTTCAGCTGTGGCCTGATGAGTCTCGGAACTCTTTGGGGTGACTTGCATCAGGAGAAGCTTCTTGTGAGCAGCAATCCAAAAGGCTGGGTCTCCCATTGGACAAAGTAGCTCTAAACCACGCCTCCACTCTCGTTTCATTGGTTGGGCTCCAGGTTGGCTAAGTCGAGACTCCAGGTAGCATCGAGCGTCGCAGTATGTGAATGGCGTATTCAAAGTGGACGAGAACAGTACAGGAGTTGGTGTGCTGTTAATGAAAAGAGCTTGTGTTTGTTGTAACATTTTAAGACCAGTTTATTTGCAAAGGGTTCCTATACTTTTTGTTTTGCTAGTGCGTCACTGTCCAAACCACTGGGAAGCCAGGTTGTGAGACGTTCATGCACGCGCACACACCCTTCACTAAACTGAATACTGAAGTATGTCTTTGAACAGAGGAGTGAAGATGGAAACCTGCCTGGGCAGATGGGGGCACTTGAAACACCCCCGGGGATGTGAGGCAGGAGCTGAATCTGTGGAAGGAGGGGCGTGACATTTCGGTGCTGGACATTGGGCTGCACTGATTAGGGGCACATCAGGAAGCCGTCTGCCCTTTGTTGTTATGAGTGCTGGCAGAGCCTTACCCAGCACACCTTCCACACGTTTACCTGCACATGTACGTCGTTTGTTTGTTTGTTTCTTATTGAATTTCATGCCTGGTGACTTTAACTTCCAATCGCTTTTGTTTGTTTTGTTTTTTTTCCAGTTGGAGCACTGACAGGTGAAGTGACTTGCCCAGGGTCATGCTGATGATCACATGATCTGAGCCCAAAGCCTTGTGGTTTGAAGTCCAAAGCCTTTATAATGTTTCCTGTCTCCATAATATATCCTTTTGTACCCCCCCCTCCCCCCTCCCCCCAGCTGGGTGCACAGACTGGTTGACTGACCGTAAGTCAGTGGTGTGCCCCAGAGCCAACCCTCACACTTTATTAACAGATGCAGTTTTACCTCCATCTGCTTTACTAACTGAGGTGAGGCCCAACAGAGAGACTTTCTTAACTGTCGTGCCCTTTGGATTTTCAGGGTTTCCGCCCAGATACCATGTGTTCACTGACGGGTTGTCTTTCTTTTTTGTTTGGACAGGTGGAGTCGAGGGATTCTCTGAACAGCATTGCGTTAAAGTTTGACACGACTCCCAACGAACTCGTTCAACTGAACAAACTTTTCTCCAGAGCCGTCGTCCCTGGACAGGTAGTGTATGCTGTCTGTGCGCATTGCTTTCTGCCGCTCTTCATCATGGTTATACGCAGGTAAAGGTGTTAGGAGTGAATCAGTTCGACCCTCTTCTTCAATATTCAGAAACACAGCAGCCTGGTTAAATCAAGATGACTGACTGAAGTAAAGTGCTTAAGGGCTACAGACATGTGACTCCCCTCGCTGGCTTCGTAGTTCCATTCAGTCCTTGTGTCACTTGCCATTGGTTTTCTTGAAAGGCCAACTAGCCGGAGGTCTCGGTGTTATAGCCAAGCTGTGCCGGCGACCCCTACATTGCGCTTCACTATTTAAAGTACGTTTTGGAAGTGCTGCTCTTAAAGCTGCAGTGCTCAAGCAGTTCGTAATGTTTGAGTCCAAATTAAGGAAAGCAGGCCCCGCTTCTCACCTCGGGCTCTTTTTGAACTTAATTTCCCTGTGGTTGCAAAGACCTCACTGTAAGGTTTGTGCCGGGGGATATGTGCGAGCCTCTGGGGGGCTTGTTTGTCATGTGCATGAGGCCTGCAGGCCAGCAGCAGTCCAAGCATACACAATGACCCCTGTGTGATGTCACACACACCCCAGACTGGACTTTGTTATAGCAGCACCAACCAAGAATGGAAGGAATTTGCAGAGTAGGAATTCTCTGACTGGCTGTGTCTGCCCCAGCTGTTTGGCAGGGCATTGTCAACAAGTGTGAAGAAAAATGAAGCTATTGATTGTGTTTGATGCTTCCACCTCGACTGTATGGTGTAAAGTCATTCTTTGAGATGCCATGTCAGTTACGTGGGTTACATAGTAACACATGAATACGATTTCAGTTTGGAAATTTTAAGATATTTAAAGCAAGACTCCACCAAAAAATGTTGTTTTCAATATGTTCCTCATTCCATTGAGTCTCCACTGATGTCCGAGGAAAAATTGTAATCTCATGTTTTCATGCAGGTCAGAGATAACAAAGTCTGTTTTGTGACAAACTTGCAGTGATCCCCTCACTCGAAATCGCCAAAGTGGCGTGAGGCCTCCAGAACAACCAGGAAAGCAGGCCAGAATGCCACAGATCTGCCCAGAGAGGGCGATGACAATGGCAGCCCGAGATCTGCTTCAGCCTATACCAGGGCCGAAATGCACCTCTAAATCACTTAAATGTTGTAATTGTATCAAAAAGCAATGACCTAAACCCTCGTCTAGGAGACAAAAAGGGAAAATGAAGAATCTTTATAAATGAAAGATTTATTTCTAAAAATGCTCTGCCTAAGAAAGGAAGCTCAAAGAATAGAGAGACATAAAAATCAGTTGCCTAAAAAAAAAGCAACCCAATAACCAACAAAACAAAAACATTGGAATAGAGTGGTCAAAAAAACAGAGGAAGACTCCCCAAAATCCAGCAATTCAATAAGAAGAAGAAGAAGAATAAGGAAAACACCCACAAACTCCCCCCACACCCCGCCTTTAACCACCTTTAAAGGACTAGGGGGAGGGCCTTGGAGGGAGATGGACAAGTGGCTCCGCCTCTTGGGGAACCAACAACAAAATACAAGAAGCTGCTAGAAGAAATTCTAAAACACAGAAGCTACATAATAAACAAAGCTGAGAAAAATAGGTTAAGAATGAACAGAAATAGCAATATTAACATAAACATCCATCCATCCGTCCATGTCCCAACCCGCTGAATCCGAACACAGGGTCACGGGGGGGTCTGCTGGAGCCAATCCCAGCCAACACAGGGCACGAGGCAGGAACCAATCCCGGGCAGGGTGCCAACCCACCGCAGGTTTTAACATAAACAGTAATACTTAATGATTTAAAAAAAAAAAATGAAAAAGTCGCAAAAAAGGAATTTAAATGTAAGCCAAGGTTAACTGCTTGGACAACAGCCAGTAATATTAAAATGACCATGAAAAACCTCTGACATGTCATGTCATCCAGTCGTATTCTCGCCCTTTTACCAAATCACTTCCAGGAAACTCTGTCGTGAGTTAAAGCGCACCACACCTGGACGAACCTGAGCATCTAGATAATTGCCTCCCCCTTGTTCACTGGTCACAAGTCCAGCCCAGTAACTGCTTATTCATTGGCCAACATTGCGTTTTATGTGATATCGGCAGTAAAGTTTATTGAGAGTCAAGTGCAACGAAAGACTATTAGTTAAAGAAACGCAAGTGACATCATCATCAGGACTTCCGCATATCGAGATGCTTCAACAAGCAGAAGGTCGATTCACAGACTGCCGAGGTCCTCCATTTGTGACGTGAATGTGACGACGGGAGTCAAGCCTCCAGTTTAAATGGTTGTTTGCATCTGAGCGCATTCCCTTTTAGCTCACAAGAATGCTTTCCAGAAGTGGTTTATTTAACAATAATTTTAGAAAAATATCTGTTTGGGACGTTGGAAGCATGGGACTCGATGACGTGGATTATGTAACGTGAGATTTTTTGATGGACGTTTTGAATCTGTTTGCTGTTGCTGGTCGCCATACACACAGATTACATCAGAAGCTGTACGTCAGTTCTCTACTAAACTTTATAAAGATTTCTCTCAGCCATCGCTACAGAAACATACTGAAAAAGGATCACTTTTAGGTGGAGCCCTCCATTCAATTTCTATGAGGTTATGACGTGTTTTTTTTTTTTTTTTTTTAAATAAGTTCCCAATATTTTTAAATAAAGTGAAAATGTACACACGCAGGCTTAAGCACGTGGATATGAAGACTTGCTTGATAATTAATTGTCTATTCAGAGTGAAGCAGTGTTATTGCTTTGGAAGTACTGAACATGTTAAGCGCTTTTGATTGGCTATGTGCCGTGTTGTGTGTCTCATGAGTCGAGAGATCATCAACGAGTGAGGAGGAAGGCTCTGCCCACGTCTCGCCAGACTGGACTTCGTTCTTTATCTGAGCCGTAATCCACGTTTGTTTGTCTGCTCTTCTTTTGCAGGTCCTTTATGTTCCTGATCCAGAGTACATCTCCAGTGCTGAAAGTTCTCCGTCACTAAGCCCCATAAGTCCGTTGTCTCCAACCTCATCTGAAGCAGAAGCCGAGAAGGTTACGGTATGGGGACTTGAGTAGAATTACCTAATTGGTTTATCTTATGTGAGGTTAGATTGATGTTATTTCTTTACTAACTGTGAAAGTGATCGATTCTTTTAATAATGCTGAATTATATGTTAGTATAAATTAATTTAGGACTGAAATTCCGAATTTGTGCCGGTGGGAGGTATGGAAATAAAATTTCATCTTCTTTGAAGAATTAAAGCCTAATGTCCGTCTCGAACCGAATTCTGTGATTTTTATTTCGTGCCTCCAATAAAAGCTGTCATTTCTTTCTTGTATGTTCAGAAAGTCGTGAGAGTCGATGATCGAGGGTAGACTTCTGTTTGATGATGTCCTGTTTTTATAAGGGCATCAATAGTGAGAAGCGCTTCAAGAGTCCATTTTGGTACTCCAGCTGTTTACACGGCACCAGTTATGTTTGCCTTCCTGCGCTTGCAAACTGGGTGTGCCAGGGAGATGCGTCACAGCTTGGCTGATTCTGACCCATGTCTGGAGCAGGTCTGCTGTGCCCTCCCTCCTCTTGGAGCCAGACCTGTGAGTGGTGGTGACCCATGTAACCTGTGTAGGCTTAGCCCACAAAGGTGGTGTGTAGTCTGTATGTGGGCATGTCGCCCACAACGCAGAGAGTGGTGCTCTAGTACGGTGGCAGTTGGATGAAAGGCGAGAGGTTTGGATCCAGGCCTGGCTGCTTGTACAGTGGTGTTTTAGGTTAAGTTCTCTGATGGTTGATGAGACATTCGGCATATGGCAAGCCCACGCACCATCAAATGTCGCCACCACCTTTGACTGGTGGGCTGATGTTCTTACTGCAGCATGCTGTCTTTGTCAGGCTCCACAGGAAATAATGGGATCCATGTCGTCCAAGAAGATAGATACTTTATTAATCCCAAGGGGAAATTCACATACAGAAGCTCTGTTTTTGTCTCCTCTGTCCATGGGACATTTTCACAGAAGGGCTGAGGCTTATCCAGTTGCTTTGTGTTGAACTTTTATTTCTGCTCTTGGTTAGCTGTGGTTTCCCCCTTGAAACTCTCTAAGGCGTCTCTTTGGTTATGGAGTCATGAGCGCTGATCTTTGCTTATTTCCGTGTCTTAGCAGGAGGAGGCCAGTCGAGGAGGAGGAGATACTGTAGGTTATGTGGTAAGCAAAGCAAGCAGGAAATGAGGAGCATGCATGTGGAAATAAATAATAAATCGCCCTAATGTGTTTGGCTATAGACAGGTCAGTAACATGCCAGTAGCTGGGGGAGCTGCCCAGGTCACAATGAATATAAAAAGATGACAGAAAGTGACAAGCTGGCTGTAAACAAAACACTTTATCAGGGTCAGGCAAAATTTATCTCAAACCGTCCTGCAGACGCAAGTAACTAAATCTACGAGGCTCTTGTACGAAGTTTAGAGGTCACTGCAAGTAATCAGAAAGGGCCATCCTGGCACACACACATCCTGTTATTTCAAATAAGTAACTGGGCCAAGCTGGCTAATTATTGCTCAGTTATCTTAAATCATATCCCACTGAAATCAATAGAAGTGATCCATAAAGACGAGGAAGAGAATCCACTCTCCAGTGCTGGCGGGCAGTCAGCGCCACTCCAGATATGGGAGATTGGGTTTCACTAATGTGCTGCCGAAGAAAACCGATAGCAGCGCAGCGTCCGGTGTTCTCTACTTTGACTTTCAGGCAGCTCCTTAATGCCGGGCCTCACAGTGTCCAAGGGTCTGCAGAGCTGGCCTAATCCGAGTGAAGCCTTTTTGTATTGCTGATCTGGGTGATGTCCTCTCTTGGATTTTGTAGCAGCGTTTTAAAATATAAAAGTTAACAAATGCCGTGTGAAGGCTCCACTGACGCATTTTGGAGCAACGCATGCTGCCATCCAGCTGATGTCTTTTTCAGGGACTTCCTTGCTTATTTCAGCATGACGACTCCAAGTCTTGATGGCATTTTGGATAGATTTGTAGGTGGCACGCCACTGGGTGCATTACAAGATGGACCCGGATAGGATTCCTATTTGAGCAAATGCACTTTTCAGCCATTTTGTTGTAATTTCTCATTGAGAGTTGACTCCTCAGTATCCCAACTGGCAGACCGAAAGATTAAAAAGGCTGACTGGATGTTGAGCCCACCACTCCGTGTGGAGTATGGGGGCTAAAGAGAGAGCTGCGCGTCTCTTGCTCTGCCAACGGGTTCCATCTCTGTACTGCGAGTGCAGAGTAGACCCTCTTGAGTTTTGTTGGAAGGAGTAGACTGTGATTAAAAGGGGGCTTCACTGAAGGGAGGAATTGGGGACAGCAGTCGTTGTTTTAAAATCACGACTTCAGCAAAGGGGGAAGGCTAAAAATAAACTTCACACGGACGGTAGGACAAATGGCTTTTCCCAGGACAACATGAACCCATGAAACAAGTCACCTAGTTGTGGAGCTGAATGTCCCACTGTGCATTTCTCCAGATCTCAGCTCGGTTATATTTTAGAAAGTTGATGAGCCGTTGATGTTCATTTGCTTTTGTAAATGGGAGCCTTCACTGCACTTTTGTTTGTTTGTTTGAGTGTCTGTACATTTTTATGACATAAATCACGCTGTCATTTTCCTCACCTGCTTGAAGCCTTGTTGCGCTGTGTTGCGATATTGTCAAAAATAAATGAAGAGCGCGTACCTTGTGCCCTTAACCACAGATAGTGATACTTGCTGATAGCCTTTTGAAGGAGCGCCGGGCTTCATCAGATAGTAAGAACACTGCCGGTAGCGACGGAGTGCGTGGTATTTAATCAGATTGCAGCGGCTTCACCCAATTGGGAGAGGCAATGGAGAAAACCGAGACTGATTGAGCGTGCATTTACTGTTTATTGTCGCATATCCTTTTCAATTCGTGTGCGAGTGGGCTGTTAGCCGCCCTGCCCTTTGAAAATGGAACTGAGGTGGCATGGAGGTGGATGGCTTTTTAATCTTTCATTTGTAGCTTGCAATTAAAGTTCAGAAAGATCAAGTGAGGGAGGAGGAAGAACTTTAATGATGAAGGAGTCGGGTCCACTGCCTTAAACACTGGGATGACCACCACAAGGCACTTTACAAAGCACAATTCAGGAAGGCCCGATGTCACTCCACTCCGCACTTACTCAGCAGACCCCAGAAGTAAACAGCAGCTGACCAAAGGGAAACTTGACAAGCTGGCGGTGAGCGAGTCCGGCCTTTTGGGGCTGTAAATCAAATATCTGTCCGCTTCCATACCGCAGGAGAGAGTGCACATCAGGGATGAGCGCAGGCTCTGGGCCTTGCATATGGGAAATCTGAGTGAAAGTCGCTATATAACACAAGTGTAGTCATTTCTCCAGTAGAAAGTCCCCACTGTATGTAGCCAGAGAAGGACAATGTCGGCCTATTTGAGCTCTCCAAAGCACTGCACGTTGGAGCTGCAGCTGTGCTGTTTCCATGTATGTTCATCGGTTTGTTTAAGTGAATCTCTACCTTTTTATGTGTGTGTTTTATGTGATTAGTCCTTAGTTAAAGTTGTCTTTTCATTTTACCGGCGGACTTATCACACTGCTCTGAGCATGCACTCGGTGATGCGCAGCACTGAATTGTTGTGAACAATGCGTTTACCTGGCACGTTGTTGAAGTTTCTGAATATCTGAAAGTTATCTGAACAACAGCAGATCACCAGTGTCTGGCGCCAAGCTCAAGTTTGTTAATGGTGGCGTCTCTGAAGCAGGTGAGAGCAGATGACTTCAGGCACTTTCGTGGTTGACTCATGCTGTATACTAAAGGTGTTAAAGAAGGGTTGAAGGTAAGCTTCAATGAGAGCGCGTTGTTTGTGCATTCTCACACAGCGCAGATTAAACCAAGATGGTCATGTGCGTCAGAATGAAGCTGCTGCACTGTGCACAGGATGAGGCCGAGGGGAGTCAGCCTGGACAATTTAAACAGCGAATCAGGTCTGTGTGGAGACCCTTTGCTTGTTTTGAAGCTGAAGCCCCCTTTCCAGATTAATCTTTGTGTAGAGTAGAGGATGTGAAGTGATAGAGACCTGTGGAGCAGTGGTGCTCTGGCGTGTTCACTTTGGGTGTGTGTCCTTCTGTACATGTTAATTAGAAATAAGCCACGAGAACAATACCAGCATTTGAGGCGTCTTTACTACAATAAACAAACAAATAAAGCTTTGCAGATTCCCACCGTGCGGCATGCTGACATTTATGAAAAGATGCGCCATAACTGCCCTGGTTTTGAGTCTCCGCGGTGCGACTCCTACGTGTTTCTTCAGCTTTGGTTTCTAAAAGCGTATGGCCAGACGCAAGAGTGGAGGATGACTGATCGCCTTAATACCAAAGGCTTCCCTTCTCATTCCAAAGCTGGCAGCGGGTTCCCACCTCTGCAGGCCTCCTCTTAACTTTCACAAGCGCATTGCACTGAGTAATACGGGAGGGAGCTGCCCACTCCATACCCCTTTGCCTGCCTATCTTATTACATTGCTTGGTTGTTACAGGTCTGAATTGTGCCCCTGAAGTGCTATCCATGCACAAACTACAAGAAACGGGAAGGACAAGCGTTCAAGAGTTGCTCCCTGTTCTGTGCTCGAATGAAACAATACAAATAAACAGGCAGGACTCTCCCAGAATGGTGTCTGGTCCATATGCGGTATATCGAGATTCTCCAGGGAGGGGTGGGACGTCTGGGGCTAGAAAGGAAGTGAGGTCAGGCTTTTATCTTGGCTTTGCCCTTCGGAGGAAGTTAGCTATGGTGCCTTCTCTCCATCTGGGGTGAACTGCTTCCCTCGCAGTGCCTCCTAAGCCCACATGCATCACAGCACACGCATTTTAACAAAAAGAGGTGCTTGAAGACCACAACAATGGGAGGTTATTTAAAAACATTGTGAGCCGTGGACTTGGGAGGCACAATAGTAGGCCCTGGCGGTGCGAAGAGCCTCACTCCCCGTGTAGTTGAATCTTTTAATGGCTTCATTTTTGGCAGCATCAGAAAGCAGGATGGTGACTTTTGTACATCACCATCTGGTCAGGCGCTACTAGCGACTCTAGCACAGGGTGGACATTGAAACAAACGTGTCCTTTCTTTCTGTGAAGCTTTCTGGTAAATAGTGGTATCATGATGGAAGAAAGGAAGGGCGTCAGTCACTTGCGATGCGTCACTCCTGTCCTGACCACAGTAGACGGTTTATTGTGTAGTTAATAAGGCTTTGAAAGGTGCGTGAGGTGTGCGTGGCTGCCTGCCATTGGTCTACGGCACTGACCACTAACCCCTCCTGTCTTCACCACGTGAGTGCACATTGCTGCTGAGTGTGTGAGTAGCTGACAGACAGCCTTGGCTAACCTGTGGTTTCGTTTTTGGCTTGTGTCGCAGTGTGTTTGGAGTGCACTGGCTATCTGTGCTCTCCAGCATTGTGCTGGTGCCCACAGGGAGGGCTCCATAGGAAAATTCATAGTTAGTTGATTGACACAATATGATCACAAGGAACCGGAGTGGAGGACAAGGGAGAACCCGCAAGGGATTCTGCATCTGTCACAGTAACACATCCTGGATTTGCCTGCTTTCCTCACTCACACTGGGCTAATTCAGGCGTGCTGGTCAACATGAACAGCATGAGGAGAACATGTAGACGTCCCAGTCACAAAGTCCGCCTCCGTGAAGCTTTCCTCGCTCATCAAAAATCCCTTCCATACCAAATGTGTTGACCAGCTGAAGAGAATCAACCATACGATGATGAAAATGTGCAGGTGACTGATGAGTGGCAGAATGTGCGCGATTCCTGCACGATGTGAAGTGTCTGAAACGTTACTCTGAAACTGGCCAGTCCCGTACAGGGCCATGTTGTGAGCAGTGTACTACTTCTCTAGTGCTATGACTTTTTAATCCCCCTAACTGAAGTTCTAGGCTTTTCTGTTTTAGGTTTTGCTAGCAGTTTGCTTCTCTGATAAAGCGCTCTTTAGTGAACAGAGAAACGTAAGAAATTTGACAGTTGCATGGAGCCCATTGGGCCCATTGAGCTTGTCTAAGCTGTCCCAGTAGCTCTTCCAGATCCTTCTGCTTCAGAGTGTATAACACGGGCTCATGAGGGTCTCGGAGAACGTGGTCAAAAGGTCCAATTCTGATCATCCCGGGCTGTAGGTCTCCTCATGAGTGTCAGATGCTGATTATTCCATATGTTAGAATTTAGAGAGCCCAGGCTCTCTCTTGGGAAACTGGGCCATTTGTGCCATGTAGGGCTTGGCACTCTTTTTGAAACTGTACTTCACCAATTGTAGCTTTCGGTCATTTTGGCCTTTTTGCATGTCCTCAACTCCTTATACTGTGCAGAGTATGCTGTACAGTAGACGACGGCTGCTTTGTGATGCACTTTGCCTGCTTTTGGTTTGCAGAGATGGGCCACCCACTCGGTGACTAAGGCAAGATGACGCCAGCTGTCTGTGCTGCAGCCGTAGTGAAGGCTCTCTGTGTGACATCGCCGGCTTCTCCCTGCGTCTGGCCGTCGTGTGCTGCCTTTATACCGACAGTGCGTCACTCAAGGTTGCATATACAAAATGGCAAAGTAGGCCGAGCACGCCCTGCGTGCCTTATATGTGTGCGTGTGTGTGTGAAGGTACTTGTATCTGTTGCCCCCCAATAAGCCCCCAATATGTTTTCTCTTCTGGCCTCTTAACCCCCTAAAGCTTTTTAGAAATAATTTATTGAACAAACATTCAGCTCACCTGGTCACACATTTTAACTTCTTTTTTTGCACCTCTGTGTCTGCTTGTTTATTAATCAGGCAAAATATCCTTCATTACTATACAAGATCTGTTGAAAAATGCATTTAAAACCCAGAAATGACGTCCTATGAGGCAGTTAGCTCTACGCAGATATTCCTAATTTGATGTAGACTACCTGCAGCGTGCTCATCTCTGCAGATTTCATCGCAAGGCGCTGCCAGTCTCAAGCGTGGAAGTAAACACTCTTTCTTTGACTGACTTTCTCTCTCTCTCTGTATGCAAAATAAAAAAAGAGGCTCGCACACATTCATTTATCAGCAGATTCACCCACAAGACTTGTAATTTCATGCAGATGAAGGCAATTATCTCACTGGAGCTGCAGCCGTTCACTTTGTGGTAATACTTGGCTGCATGTAAAAGTTTTGACAGGAAAACGAGCCATTTTCTTGTTGTCTGATATCGAAGCGGCGTTGCTTCACAAGGACTCCCTTCATTACCGCGCAGTTGCTGCTGTGCTTTTCATTGACGCATCCCGCTTGCTTAATCGCCTGCACACAACTTATTAATTAATGTCCAGCAGTCGATGCCTGCCGAGTAGTAAACAAATGGAGAGAAGCGGGCAGGAGATGCCCTTCCAGCTTTGCCCTGTTTGTGGAAGGCCCTCATTATTTCAATAAACGATCGAGGGTGGTAGTGCAGAAAGCATGAGGCCGGTTGGCTTTGTGTTTGCAGAAAGCCTGCATTTCACAGGCCTGATCCACCTGATCATGAGTGGAGCTGTGGGCCGCAGATACCTAAATCTGAACTTAGGAATTGGGTTTGCCAAAAATGGAGCTGATGCTAGCTGAGTCATGTGCCTAACTGCAGTCGCAGTACACCCTGAAGTTGTTGTTAACGTAACGACATCGGCCTGTGGTCTTGACGTGGCTGTATGCTGCAGCCAGACACCATCATGATGAGTCGACATCTTCAGCATTGGGAGCCGTTTATGAATCAGCCCACTGGCAGCTTATCTATAGGTCAGGACCACTTCAGCCCCCCTCCTTCTCTGTTGTCTTCTCTCGTCAGCTTCACAGTCCTTTTATTGTTAATGGTTTGTGACAGTCAATAAAAATGGCAAATAAAATCCTCCTTAATGCTGGCCCCAGGAATGTAAGTAGTGGGCTCTGCACAGTCCACGTCCCGATGGCGCACAGAAGTGATTCGTGTTGGGTTATATGGCGCCCTGCCGGGAGGTTACCTTTAAATTTCATCAGTTACACACACCGTGTTGTTTGTAGTCCGTGTGTCAGACACCCATGGGGGCTTAGGCACACGTGGAAATGCTCTCGTGAAGGGCGGAGGAGCTTTTGTGAGACTGCAGGTGAATTGGCTGTCTGCTTGTGACGCCTGTGAGGTCTGCACAAACACGAGGACAACTTTGCAGCACTCGGTGGGCTCGCTCTCATTTCGTGTGCAGTTGTACCCCTGCGTCAGGCCACGTGGCATCAGGCGCCTTAGCTGCCAATGAATGAGCTGTGACTGGGCAGGACGGCCGGTGTTACAGCTTTTCGTACATTTAGTATTAGAAATGTACTTCTTTTGAACTGCTTAGTAAGCATTTTTGCCATCAGAGAAATTTATATGTAACCTCTTTGTTTTTAATTATCTGTATAAGCTTTTGTAAATTGTTTTGGGCCGTCTTTGCCACCATTGTGTGTGTTATGATCGCCACCATTTATCAGCTGCTGTTAGGACACTTCACCTGGTTGTTAGGGGCGTGACCTGAGAGGTCGTGTCCACGATGTCACAGGGCGATGGGTTTAAAGGTCAGCCACTTGACGTGTTTCCCTATCCGAGGTTACACGCAGAAGACCCATTTTTCCAAAGGCACTTGTGCTGATCGCCTGTCTATTTCGTCTTTGTCTTGGGCGTTGTCTTTGTCTTTCTACTTTGATTTTTGGTTTGATCTCTCGGTTCTGACTCGCAATGGGTTTCTGACTGCGTCTCTTTTCGTGTTCTGGCTCTTCCTTCCATTTCCTCTGTAGCAAAACACCTGACCAATGGCAGTGGAGCGAGTCGGGTCAATCTCATTTGAGCGCGCTCCCCAGCCGTTCACGATAGAATTTTCCAGATGTTCTTCATTTAGTAATATTTTAGCAAAAATGTGCTTTGGACATTGTGAGCCTGTGGCTGAGTGTCTGCCAATTGTATCATGTGACTTTGGTTTTTATGGCCTTTTTGATATTGTTTGCTGCTGTTCGGTGATGGTGCCCATTGATGCCTGTGTGCAGGTTTGGTCTCCATATTACAAAGAGACATAGCAGCACCAGAGAAAGCCTGGGTGAGTTTGAGTGAAAGGAGATCAGGACCTGACATGATTATCAGTAATCGACTGTAACTTCAAAATGGACACATGTGAATGCAGCATTTTTGTTACACAGAGAGTTGTAGCTACAAGTTACAGAGGATTGTGGTAGACATTAGGCCTTTGCTAGCCTTCACAACTCTGTATGTTTATCTTGTAAGAGTTTGGTGAAATGGAGACTGATGAGACAGGCTGGGCCGAATGGCCTTTGCTTGTTCTGATATTTGTACCTCTTTTACTGAGTGTGGCTTTAGCCTCCATATTACTGATAAGACAGCAGCACCAGAGAAGGTTCAGAGGCTAAGCTGCTTCAGGACTGAGAGGGGTCGGGGAAGACTGAATGGGATGAACCTTTTCAGTTTAGGCAGACGTTGATTAAGAGGAGACATGGTTGAGGTGTTTAAAAATTATAAAAGGAAGTGGCACAGTGGACCCCTGCCGTTTAAGAATAAGGAACAGATGGGGATACAGATGGAAACCTAGTGGCATTTTTCATGCAAATGTTAGGAAGATGTTCTTCACGTTCATGGTACAAGTGAAAAAAAATAGTGCGGTAGAGGGTAAGACTTTGTGGACCTTCAAACCCCCTTTCAATGTTATTCTGGTGGTTCAGGATCAGTGAGCTTGTTGGGCTGAATGCTGTTGCTCTGATGTTCTGAAGGTGCACACACTCTCTTCAGCCATTGCGTACTTGCACCTCTTTCAGATGAAATGGAGAACAACAGCTGAATCAGTCTGACCTTGGTAGGCCACCTTGCACGTGCCGACTCTTCTCTTATGCTGTCTGATGTGCAGCAGGCCTCAGTAGCGTACGTCGTGGGATATCAAGGCTGTTCTTCCTCATTAACACGATCAGTGGTCTGAATTTGGAGAGAGCAAGCTCCTTTTTAGGGATGTGCTAATTGCTTGCTGTTTCTGGAAAGCCTTTTTAAATGACGTTCCACCAGCAGACCTGGTGCACTGCAGTGTTTAGGTTAATACCCAGAACTCTGTATACTGGAGAGGAACTGCTTAAACTCAACATAGAATTGTGTAAATGTTACCAAACGCATAGTGACAGGAGTCTTGTTCTTCACAGTCACCAGTTCACAGATGTAATCAGAAAGTGATTTCAATCGGACTTTTCTTTAGCTAAGCTGGACCTGATCTACTGTAAGTACATTACATAACCAACAAGCTAGCTTTGTCATTTCACTCTGGTCACACACCATAGAAACTTGACAGTCTCTGTGTAAGGCTAACTTTGTACTGGTGGTGTGGCAATTCCAGATCATGCATGATTTAGTGCACCGTGACCAATCTCGTTTTGTTCACTTTTTGCTAATTTCTAATAATCAGACTTTGACATGTCTGCCTATTGTTTGTGCCACAGACCGTAACCTTGTCTCCAGTAACCTCTTTCTCGTCTCTGGCTATTTTAACACTTTTTATGTCCCTCTTACTTTAGCTAATGTGCTCCCTCCTTTATTCCTACTCTTTCTCTTCCTATCCCTTGAACCACTTGGTGAAGAAGTTTGGGCCTCTCAGTGAGGAGCGAGAATCCCTTCTGTTTTCCCTGATCTGCCCCTTAACCTTCTGCCAGCTGTACCTGATATGTTGCCCATGAGAGTTGCCCAGGGGCATTGTAACCACATGGCCAAACCCTCTCACCTGGCTTTTCAGCGGTTCTACCTTGAGATTTTCTTGTACTGCTGAGCCCCTTATCCTGTCATGGAGAGTTAACCTCAGCAATCGTCCATTATTGTTAAGTAAAGCTCCATGACAAATTTGTTTATATGCTGAATGTATTTAAAGTAATTCAAAACTTCCTGATTGTGAAACTAACTGTTTGAAATCAGCTCTGTTGCACCTCGAAACTCCACCAGTTGTCCGTACATCTCCGGTGACGACGTGTCTCCTGTCACCTGCTACGCTAACTCTGCTGTAGGTCTTCAAAGTGATATGAGCTCCTTGGTGTCACTTTTAAGCCCCACAATCCCCATCTCCTCTCCAAGTCTCTGTGAAATGGAAGGGAATTTCTCCCGTTGTTCTTGTTAGGCCATCGTTCTGTGCTGTGCCAGGTGCTCTACAAAGCCCTCAGGTTTTTGTCACTGCTCTGATGAGACGTTGGGGTGTCGAGTCGAGTACCAATACTTATAAAGCAGCACTGGCGTTACTCCCTGGTTCTCCAAGGTTGTCCAACAGCCGCCTTTCTTCTTCACCATAGCAGGAGAGCTTCCTCTTTTTTTCTCCACCAAATGACCCTGCTTAAGAGTAATCCAGACCGTAATGTGATCTCTCTGAACAAAGCTTTAAGGTCATGCTGGTAGTAACGATCTTTGGTTGGATGCCGTGTTTGCTGTTTGAGATTTTGTTGTGTTACAATTAAAGACATTAGGCAATTCTTTAATAATTTGTGTCATACAATCTGTGTAATAAATAAACCAAACAGCTCACGTAATCCAATTCAGGTTGGTTCTCCCCAGGGCTTTTCGGACAGGCCTGGATTCTTTGGAAGATGTGTGATTATGTAATGGTGGCGAGAGCACATCTGTGATTTTCAGTCCCAGGAGGTTTTGCCGTTTTCACTGCACACTGATGCATTCATTTCAGAACAAACTATCTACTCTGGTAACACCAGTAGGATGTGAGTGAGCTCCGACGGGTGTCTGCACTGGCATCTCCACAATTCTGAATCGTCCAGCTGGACATAAAGGAGAAAGATGGATGGCTGAGTGGCGGACAGTGCAATCCCTCACAGATAACGTGCTGGAGGTGCCCACTCGCCTTGTAATTCTGGCACACGAAGGGTTTGTTTAAGAACATTAATGTAATAAAAGCACTTGTCTTCACTTAATTAGATGCCGAGATGCCTGGCTAAAATAGAGTGAAACTTCAGCTTCAGCTGATGAAGCGATTCATGTGCAGAATAAAACATCAGATGTGACAGAATACTGACACGGTGCCCATTGTCATCGTGGCATGCCGCTCACAGGGTGCCGTAGGCCTCCAGCACATTCAGTGCTGTCATTAAGACGCTAGCAAAGTGACAAATCAAAAGTCTGCTTGCTTGACCAGTTCTCTTCTTGACGCCCATCACAATTTGGCTCTTTTCAGGCTTTCGTTTTGAGCGGCCCGTACGTGTGTTCTCCCGGATCTGATTTATTCTGACATGCCAGTGAGGCCTGTGGCAGAGTGATTTGGTGTGCATGTCACCAGCTCTGTGGCTTTGTACAGAAGAAGCCTGGGGGTGTTTGTACAAACGGAGCTGCCGTCACATTGCCATTGTGTCGCCGCCGTGTTTAAGGTGCTCCAAGTGGCAGCCACTGAATGTGTGTAACTGACAAAGCACTTGTATTTTGAAAGGACGATTTAGGAGTAATTGGAGCTTGTAAAAGGTGTTCTCAGATTTGCCCGATTACCCTCAAAAGATGATGATGACGGGTACTGAAAGGTTCAATAATGAAAGATGAATGCAGGAATGTGAAGATGTATTGTTCTGCTTCACAAGCCTTGGAAAAGCACACACGCACTTGGAGCTTCACGCGCTTTTCATTTTCTTTTCTTTTAACGTGGCCAAGTTGAAAGCCTTTGTATGCACTGGAGAAACACACTCCAATTCCTGAACCCGTGCCTCCCATTTAAAGGAATATTCTCCCCATTTCTGAGCTGTTTCTTAACCCTTGTTAGTGATGGCCAAGACAAATGCTGCTTCATCCCGGGTTCTCATGCAGAGCAGAGGTAGAGTGTCAATGAAGACACACCGAGAACGACTCTGAGGGACGGCAAACATTGGAAAAAAAGTCCATGAAACAAATCTCGGGTTACTTGTGTCTCACAACCCACTTGTCGGATATCCAGCTGTATGCTCACAGTGCCCAACAACGCAGGCATTTTTGGCTAATCTGTTGTTAAATAAATGCTTCCAGAAAACTGAGGACAGCAGATTTAAGTGAGTTTGAGCTTTTGAATTGGAGACCCGACTTCCCCTTCATTTGCTGGTCAAGAGCCCTGACTTCAGTTCAGAAGCTCAGATTTGCTTTTTCTTGGCCATCACTGAAAACAACACGGGGTAAGTAGGCGACTAGGCCACTGAAATGGCATTGAGGTCTGCCCAAGCAGCCTTGGGTACCGAGTAGGGCGTCAGTTCGTGTCAGAACACACGTTAGAGTTAGACATGTTAGAACAATCGTGATGGGAACGAAGGTCTCGGGCCGACCAGCTTGTCTGTCCTTTTCTAGCCGATTCTCCAAAATAACATCGGGTCAAGTATTGAAGGGTCTCTAAACTCCTGCTGTCCACCACACTCCTTGGTCACTTATGCACACACTGTGCAAGTTGAAGGGTTGGAGCCGCAGTCAAGTGAACCCAGGTTTAATCCTCACGCTTTTCATATCAAAAAACAAATCGAGATGAAGATGGGGATGTGGACTACCTCTTTAAACAGAATATAAAGAAGGGGAAATATCTGATGGGGGCTTGTTTGATGACTGCCATTATTATGAAATGAAATCTGTCCATTTTCTGGGGTTCTTGAGTAAAAATGGGGGTTGTTTTTTGGGCATCATGATTTGAGTGAACAGTATGGTAGAAATCAAACAATTGGATGAGCCTGAAAGTGAGCCCTCTGCACTTGATAACGCGTGAATGAAGCAGCATTTCACAGTCCTGACCCTAATCCTGGAGACGACCTGACGTTTGCAGCATTTCTAATCAGTTGTTTTCCAAAGTGCCTAAGTGTCGAGACTAAAGATAATCTTAATAAAGCTGTTGCCTCCATTCAGACCTTCTAAGCCAAGAGTTTTCCTCATCGTTTTCTGGTTATAAAATGTGAACTTACTGAGAAAATCGCCGGCGTTCTTGAACTGCCGGATGTCCGTGTTGTGCTTCCTCGTCCTTATCTGTTTGATTCTGTCACCATCTGCTGGTGGAAGTCGTTATAGCAGCGGGCATTTTTACACGACTAGGCTGCTCCTTCACACTCTAGGCAGCTGCTCCGCACACAGCGGTCGTCTCTGACGGGGCTTCACCTTCCTCTTTATTCTGCTTTCATGGGCAGGCTTTGATGCTGTTGGCTTGTATTGATCGAGTGGTTTTCAAAACACACCTTGCAGGCTTGCAAATAAAGTTGCTTTTTACAGATATGGGATGTGTTTTTCAAGGAACTAGATCAAAGTTTAATGATGTCATTTTGCCCGAGGGCCTGTTGTGGGCTCACTTGGGCTGAGCGGTACCATTCACAGATTGGGATTCATTTGGTCGTAGTGTTTGAATCCACATCATGCTTTCTTATTCGTTGTTTTCCATCACAAGACGTGACATTCTGTGAACTAAATGAAGAGCGGATCTTGTTTCTTCCGCAGTAAGCTGCAGCTTTGTCCCAGTTTTAAAGATGGCGTTGTGCTCTGTAGGCGACAAGTTTGAGCAGTCAGGCTTGATTAGGATCTTTGTTTCTCTTTTTCTCCAAACCCTTGTGTATCGTACCTTATCAATGACCCTAACCCTGCCCTTTATCCTTTATATGAAGAGACATTTTAGAATGTTCTCCAATTGTATCCTTGCAGTGTGTCCTCTGTGGAAATCACTTGGAGACGTGTGGTAGTATTGCTGGCAGGAGGTTGTGACAGTGTTATTCAAGATGAATTATTATCAAGATGAACAATGATGACGAGTTTTTTTTTTTGTTTTCTCCATAAAGGATTCAGATGGAGTCCCTCGGAAGGAGGCCACTTCATCCCCCGCACACACGTGTGCTCGACCTGCAAGAGTCGTGTCATCCACCTCCGAGGAAGAAGAAGCACTGACAGAGAAATTCCTCAAAATTAACTGTAAATATATAACGGATGGCAAGGTAACAACTGCTGAACACTTTGTACCTAATAAGAAGGCCAAGGTCAGATATTACCTGGTGAACGGCAGGAAAGCCTCAAATGCATTTTGTTGTGCACATTTCTCATTGTTTTCCTGTTGTTATAAAGTCTATTTATTGTTTATTTGTTTGCGTAAATATCCATATAGCGCAGAGAGCGTCACTAGGGTGACAAATGCCATACCTGCAGTCTCCTTGATGTAACTGTAGTTTTCATTTATGGCCACCTGACCGTGAGAGCCGCACATTAGAAGTGGAAGCGTTAAGTGATGCCCCCGCGCCCGTCGATGGGGTGAACTGCTGGTGCACGTGAAGTCGAGTCCCAGCCATGCACTGTGTGCTTTTCTTGACAAATGTGTGTGTTAGTAGATGGTACCTTCCCTCCTCACACTTCCCTACCAACTTGGACACTGGCTCCCTGTGACTGGGAGGAGCAGCTTCAGAAAGTGAATGGAGAGCTGCTTGGCCAAGGAAGTGACCGCCATTTTTAGAGATTTGCCCTTTGTTTAAATGTTTGTCCTTAACCTGAACAGCAGCAGAACTTTGACCAAGTCAGTTGTTCTTATAAATATATAACACACAAAATAAAAATCAACTTCACGCACTGCAGTGTTAAAAACTGAAATGAAGCTTGTTGTCTGCCGCCAACATTGAGCTCCGTGAAAGTGTCTTGTAAACATTCCTTGTATAGCCAAGCGGGTGTGTTTCATGTGTTTGTTTATTTTTTATTGTGATTTGCTTAGATTTAGTGACGTTCTTCTTGCAGTCGTACATTGAATCATTGTGAATGTGTTTGCCCGCCCTGGCAGTGCTTTGATGCCAAGGTGACGGCTGTTTTTGAAGTTGCTTGTGACTCCCTGAATGTCCTGTTTGTGTTTCTTCTGCAGGGAGCGGTGAGTGGAGTGCTGCTGGTGACGCCTAACAATATCATGTTTGATCCGCACAAGACTGACCCGCTGGTCCAAGAGCATGGCTGTGAGGAGTATGGAATCATGTGCCCCATTGAGGAGGTTATGTCAGCTGCCATGTACAAAGAGATCACCGACACCAAAATTAAGGAATCGCTGCCTCCGTAAGATTTCAAACCTCTTGACGCTTCAGGGACACACTGTGCCTTCACACTGCATTGGCCCTCACGTAGACACACCAAGCTGATCCTGTCATTTCTTGAAATTGAGCTTTCTCGCAGTTCGCGCCACTTTATTTTTATTTTGTGGACAACAAAGCCTGCCTCCTGCTTCCTTGGCCATTAATTGGAGCCTTTGGAGGCCTTCTTGGCTGCACTTTCAGGTTTTAAATGTCCTTGAAGTGGGGTGGTTTGCATTCGGCACATCAGGATTAACAACATTTTGCTTTCATTTTCCCTGAAAGGACAGGCCAAGAAAAAAAAAAAAAAACACTCCTGAAGTAAAAACAAATGTTAATTGACATTTTTATACATTAAAGGATAATTAAAGTAACAGAAAACAATAATGCAATAAGTAATTACATTTTACAAAGAAGTAATTACCAAAAGGTGTAGAGCAGAACATAAAATAAGTTAATTAAATGAGAGAGAAATTCAATACACACATTAGGAGGAAATAAACAGAAAACAAGCAGTAAATAAAATGGGTCACTGAAAGCAAAATGAAAACCCCGAGTTAAATTACAAAGGCCACTGATCCTAAAACCAGAGGCCAAGGTCTAAACCTCAAAAGTGCCAAGCAATGACCCCTTAAGAGAACGTATTTTACAGTCTCAAGAAGTAAAAGAAGCCGAGCACAACAGGGGGGCAGAAGCGCTGGCACAGAGGCCACAGCACAGTGGCAGGAAGGCGTCTTTTATAATCCTCTCGGGTAACTGTGACCCTCGTGACCACAGCACCTGAGAGGCCTCGACCTGCGGAATCGGAGCACAATTGAACGTGAGAGGAAGGCGGCGAATCCGAGGGGAAAATAACAAAACAATTTAAAGCCGAGCCGAGGTGTACATGCAGTCCTGGCAAACGTTCTTTCTATCTTCACCAAAGAAGACTCTTTTAAGTTGAGTAGCTGGCACTGCTAAAGCATACACTCGACCACAAGTACTGAATGGAGGTTAACCTACTGACTCACACGAGTCCATTCATCTTTTTGTTACGGTGGAGCCCCAGTATTGCCTTGGCTAATGTCGTCCCCCCAGAGTAATTAAATTGAGCCCCGTTTTCCAGGTCTCACTCGTTCATTGAGTCCTCTCCCCATCCCTCATTGACCTGGTGTGCCTCCTTTCCTGTGCTTCATTGTAGAGTCATGAGTGGTGCTGGGTTGGCATCTGGGCACAGTGATTCACACACCATATACGGCCTTACAAGCCGAGTCCAATGTGAACTCCGGGTGTTAAAGTGAGCTCACGGGCCACTGGATAAACCAGAGAAAGGCTTTTTAGTTTGATTTTAATGGCTGGAATTTGTATGTTTCATTCTGGCAAACAATTTGAACTGAATATATTTTAATAGCATAACAAAACATTGCACAACCCTAGCAGGGTGAACACTAATTTTGTCTTTCCTCCTCTTGTCTTTGTATCCGTGTGGTGGGAGAGATGCTGCCACTTTGTTTTCTTCACTGCCATGTGAATCACGTAGTCATTTAGGTTGATGGACAGACACGTGCAGGAGCTCCACAGACGTACCGAGAGCTGAGCACCCGAGACAGGACTTGAGACTTTCCACAAGGTCGTTGCAGCCTGAGTAAAGCAGGCCGCTGCAGACCGCGCCCGAATATTAAGCACCGTGGCAAATGCGCTCGCTTCTCTACGCCGTGAAATATTGCTGCTGTTCCACCGCAGGTTACGTATCTCCTGGAGATTTATGAGTTGACGTTTGGTTTATTTTAGTCACCACTTCCAGGTGTTCCCTTTTGTTTCTGGTGCTTTTGGGCTCAATTTAATAATTCAGTTCCTACTTTGTAACCCACTTTGGTGGTCTTCTTATTTTTCCTTCATTTGTTCAGAGGAAAAATGAATGCAATTAGCCCTTGTTCACTCCGCACCTTTGTTCTTCTTCTTTGCTATTTTTGACAGCCCAGAATGTAAACAGTGGGTTGAAGAACGTGGCTTAAAGGTGTTTGTAGGACGGGTAGACCTCTAATGGAGAAATTCAAATAGGAAGACGGAAGCAGTGAGTACAAGACGTGGAGGTGTTTGTCGTTCTTTGTTCTAAGAGAGGTCTGTTCTTATAAGTCACAATCGGAGAAGGAATGCAAGTGGAACAATTGAAATGCACCACTGGGACCCCAAGGGAGAATTGTCTGTGAACCGGAAAGAAGTAACGAGGCCAGCACGGGTCGCCCCGAGTCAGAGAAGAACAAGCCGTGTCACTGCACGTGTTAACACCTTGTGCTAGACGTTGACTAATTGGTCTAACAACTCCCACCGACGTCAGTAACAGAACTGTCGTTATACACTTTATAGAAGACAAATAGGTTAGCGGCTTCTTTAAAAAGCAACTAAGTGTTCAGTAAATTGAAAAAAACAACCTTAGAAAGTGCTCAGGGTCCTTTGAGGGCGTCTACGAGGAACTGCTAAAACATTTGAACCTTTAAAGATTGTTTTCTCCATTTTCATGTCACTACACAAGAGCAGATGGAGCATTTTGACAAGAAGAGCAGCACAAATTGGTGGTCCCTAACCTCTGAGCGCTTATACCATCAAGTTCAGGTTTGATTGGTTCAGTCTGTGTGTGTGTGTGTGTGTGTGTAGAATGTCAGTGTGACAAATTACATGCAGTGGCCCTCCTCCACTGAGCCCATGTCATATCCTGCCAGTGTGGCCGCCATTCTGCTCGGTTCTTACTGAGTGGACCAGCTGTGTGAATGCGCCCCGCTGGTGGCGGTGGTTGGTTGTTTTTTTTTTTTTTTGATAGAGGCACACGTGGAGTATTTTAGATGCATGCTCAAGTCACGGCAGCCCTGGTGCATCAATCGCAGATCCTGGAGGTCCCCAATAACTTCAGGTTTTCATTCCAGTGAACATTTAGTGCTTGCTACTAGTTGAACTTTCTTCTTACGTTTTGTTTGAGGTTCTCAGCCCTTAATGGTTTCTTCTTTACGTGAACCTCACTGAGGTGCAAATTGGGCCAGAGGATGATCTCGGGAATCAGAGGGGCCACTACTTTTGCCCCCTACCAATTTCTTAATAAGGAGCCATTTCTTGCCGTTAATGAAGCATATTATTTAATTCTTTTTTTTTTTTTGTGCTCTCATTCTGCCACACAAGACGTTTCCAGAACTATTGATTTTTCCGCTGTTTCCTGAGAGTGTCATCAATATATTTTATTACCCAGAACAGATCAACATTTATCCAGCCTTGATAGTTTATTTAGACCGTTGCCGTATGATAGACACACCGGGGCAAGTCGGATCAAGTCAGCTGATCATCTGCTGGCTCACTTTACACTTCATTATTGTTTGGCTGCTAGTCAAAGCAAAAAGAAACCATTAAGGGTTATGAATCTTAAACTGAGAGGTTCTGAATCTTTAACAAATCGGCCACTTGCATTTCATGCGGAAGATGTTGCTTGTACAAGTATTAGCAGCGGTAATTGCTTACAGCCCCCGAAGCCGAGACCTCCTAGGATGCGAGTTTGAAATGTGTGGTGTAGTACAAGAACACCCTGCACTAGTATCAGCCCAGAGCACCATTTTGTTGTTTTAGTAGTGTTACCTCCGAGCCCTCCCATCGGCCTGGCTCATCTGTTACCTCTTATGTCGCAGTAAGAGTTGCCGTCAGTGTTATGCCCTGGGATTCCATTGTGACACACACTTCTGTTCTGGCAACGCATAAGGGATACCGGCTCTTTATCAGCATATAACAGGGAAGATCGAGCAAATGACAAACGGAGGAGCATGGAAGGTCATTCCACAAGATAGTGGAGGCTCTAAAACTTGGACAGGAGATCACTGTCTTGAGAAGTCTCAAAGTAAACGAGAATAATAACATTAATACATTTTATTTACAGAGGCGCCTTTCCCATGGTGCTTAAGTAGGTGATCACTTTGCTTAGGCGATTCCACCACGGCCATCGACACGCTGACCTCCGGTTAGGTTCATTTCGGATGCTGCTTGTGGAGAAGGCCTTCACTTCTCTCGTCCCACCAAACCCAAGAAGCTTTGTGACAGTGTCCCTAACCAATCACAGCACACTCCCCAGTGGCCCTGACACGCCTTGTAAACTTGAGGAAGGAGTAGTAGGTCATTACAAATCAATCCAACAGTTAAAGCAGAGATAATAAAACATGTGTCATGCCAGGTTCACTTATCTGAAATTCTCTATTGGGGTCTCCATCAGTATAGCAAGTGAGGACACTAATGAAATCTTCAAATGCATAAAGAACGTAATGTTCAATGTGACACGGCCATTGCTAGACCACTTTTAGGACAGTCTGAGAGAAGAGGACGTGGCTTACTGAGGAAGGAGGCTCTTTGGTGATACTAGGGATACTTCAGGGACCACCAGGGTCTCGCTGGGTTTTGTTTCCAGAATGTCTGCAGTTTTTGATTTCCCCTTCTCCATTGTGGGCTGATGGGTTTGCTGTTGCCATCACTTCAGCTTGAGTTTTTATGAACGTCTCTTTTCTTAAACAGACACGTGTTTAGGACTCCTGTGTTTTACTGCTACAGCTTTGTGCATGTGAATCGATGTAAATGGAGAGCAGCCCCCAAATGGCTGACTGTTTAGTGACATTGTAGACATTGGCACAGATTTGCACTTGACCTGCATGAGTTCTTTTGCTGTCTCCAGGCCCTCAGCATGTACTTAGTCTTTCTACATTTAAGCAATGCTCCTGTGAACGCTAACATGGCCTGCTGCCGACTGCGTATTGCATCCTTGTAGGGTAAGCAGATGTATTTGACGGATGTTCGTTCATGAATTGTTGCTGTTTATTTCCCCTTCTTGTGTTGTGTTTGAAAACCCTTTTGTTTGCCTGTTGTTCACTTGTGCTTGTTTTTTGTTTTTAGCAGAGATCTTGAGCATTTAACTTCTGGGAGAGACCTTTATCACGCAAAGAGAATACCAAGAAGTAACACCGATGAGATGGAGCTGAGACTTCGTGACACCGGAAACGACAGCACAAGCACGGCGCCCAGGAGCACCGAAGAGTCATTGTCTGAAGATGTGTTCACAGAGTCTGAGCTCTCGCCAATCCGGGAGGAGCTTGTGTCGTCTGATGAGCTTCGACAAGACAAGTCATCGGGGGCTTCTTCAGAGTCTGTTCAAACTATAAATCAGGCTGGAGCAGAGTGCTGCCTGTCATCCGAGGCTGGGGATTCCACCAAAACAGGGACTGATGAACCGTCTGTCAATGACAGCGGGATCGGAGTGGAGTCTGAGAAATTAACGCTGGAGTTTAAACGTGAAGACGAGCAAATCGCATCTGTGCCGCCTTCTGGGTCCTGTCCACCTGAGGCTAAGCAGGAACCAAGCACGCCCACCGCAGAGCCCCACAGTGCTGCCTGTGAAGTCAATTCAGAAAGCTTACCTGTAGAAATGGATGTGCCTTCTTCAAAGAATTTGGATGCAGAGATTGAGGACAAAGAAGTTACAGACAAGGGCAAAATGACCAAGGAAAAAACGATGGACTCTGAAAGCGAGGTTGAGGAACTCCGAAAACTCTGGAAGAGCCACAAAATGCAGCAGGCAAAAGAGCAGCGGGAGAATGTGCAGCAGACGCATAAAGAAGTGAGGCACAAAGCTGGGAAGGCAGTGGACGCTCATGGAGACGGTATGTGCTTTTACACAGATAGCGGGTCTCTCCGAGTTTTGTGTAGCATTTCTTTAATGAAGCATCTCTTCTCGGTCCAGGTGAAGACCACACGGCATCATATGAGGGCGTACCCAAAAATAACCGGAATCTGTACCTGGCACGCAATCTCGACTTAGCTGGAATTTTTGCTCTTAGGTGTAGCACACTTTCAGTATTGTGTGGCAGTCTGCCACATGGCATTGCACGTACATCACACCTTAGATCAGGGCCTACCTTTTAAATACGCCTTTCAGTCAGGTACTGTTCTGCACAAAGACAAATAATAGTAAATAATAATTCTTTGCATTTATATAGCGCTTTTCTCACTACTCAAAGCACTCCGCAATTGCAGGTTAAGGGCCCAACAGAGCAGAGTCCCTACTGGCATTTAGGGGATTCGAACCGGCAGCCTTCCGATTGCCAGTGCAGATCCCTAGCCTCAGAGCCACCACTCTGACCTTAACAAAGACTTCTTTGGGTCTTCATCACACTTACAAGTAAGTCCTCTCTGTGTGGTGTGGAATTTTAAGAGCTGGCGATCCACTCGTGAAATGACTTGTGAGAATGAGGGCTTGTTATGAATTAATGGCGGGTTCACAAGGTGCATACTTAAGAGTGCGATATTGAGGGCTTTGGTAAGGTCTTGTGACTTGTAGAAGCACTGAGGGTAGGACATGAACTGAAGTGTTAACCGTCCTTATAAACTTAAGAAACCAAACTCGTTAAGTGAAGGCAGCAGAAAAGATGCAGGGGAACGCTGCAAAGACGCCTCCTGAAAATCAGAACTCGACCTACAGTGCCGTCCAAAAGTGAATTTCCCCTTGGGATTAATAAAATATCTATCTATCTATCTATCTATCTATCTATCTATCTATCTATCTATCTATCTATATTCATTCTGTGGGTTTCAAAAGACAGAGACACACATGCCAAGAACAAGGAATTTTATTGACAACCTAACGGTTCTAAGTTTATTTTTTTAGTACTAAAGTAAATTGTTTGTCCAAAGTATATTTGTAAAAAATAAAAACGCTGCTTATGGACTAAATGTGAGGCAAATGTGTCTTTTCTGGCAACAAGCAAGCGCTTTCCAGTTTTTATTTATTAGAAATTCACTTTTGATAAATGGTGTACTTTAAACATAAACTATCAGAACACTTAGGCTGCCAATGAAAACAGCCGTTCATGTGTGTATCTCTCTTGAAATCCCGAGAATGGTGCTGATTTACAAGGGGTCTAAGTAATTCTGCGAGATGATGTGTCGTCAGGTGTCCGCTCAGTTTGACCCTAATTTCAGAGCACTGACTAGTTGACTAGTAGGCTAGTAGGCTGACCGGTCGACATATCACAACTTTACTGTAACCTGCAAGTGTTCGCCTAAAGCAAGCACAATTTTCCTGTGTCGTATTCCAGTCATTTCTTTGGTCGCCGTATTGTCCATTTGCTGTAGTCGAAGTGTAGACGCTTCCTTTTATAATTTGTACTTGCGAGTGCAAAAGCCAGAATGCCTGTTAAAGCAGGTCAGGCTTAGTTCCACATTAAAGTGATACACGTGGGCTCACGAGCTAGTGCAAGGTTTTTAAAATGTGGGCGCGGTGGGCCGGGGACATGTCGGACTAACCACATTCAGCCTTTATTATCAAATCAAAGAACGACGACAGCACCGGGCTCAGTCAGTTCAGTGGCCTCGATGGGCGTGGTGCTGTGGTGAACGCCGCGAGTCTGTGAGCCTCGGTTTGGACTGAACGCTAACTGGTCAGTGGCGGCGCTGACCCCACGTAATCCTGCCTTGCTGCCATCCAGTTTGTTGTGACTAATGAGGACAAGAGACGCGACGAGTGCAGCTGTTTTGTCACTAATTTTTAAATACACAGAACATAACGAGGCACATTGTTGTTCCTATTAACGCACTCCCACATGCTGTAGGTCGAGGTCCTCCTCTGTATTACTGCTCATCTCCCGTGTCATTGAGACAAAGAGATGTTTTAAGATGCATTAGTGTGGCTGTTAAAGGTCGGCGCGGTATGATCCTTGACAGAAGCCATAATTAAATGAATCTTACTTGACTAAGCCGATTGTACGTTCTTTTGTAATATTAAGTGTCTTCAGATTACGCGCTCCAGCCAGACGTTGTGCTGTGCTGCGTGACTGCATTATCTGCAACGTCAAATCTCATTTGAATGCAAAGGCATGATGAGTGAATCGGAAAGGTTGTTAGATGTGCATAATGGCAGGATGTCCAACACACTCCTCTTCTTGTAATTTACTCTGCTGCTTTTCTCGGGCCGGAAACCATGCAGGAGGCTCATGTCTACTGCACCTTGGACCAGTTGTGAGCAGAAGAGGCCGTTCAGGCCAATGAGATCTTCGGTCCTGGATTCTTCACGATTTGACAAGCTGACGTGCGTCTCTGTGGCCCAAAATCAGATCAGTAATAAGACTCTGTTAGCTTGTCATCCTGCACGTTAACAGGGCATGTCTAAGATGGAGCCTTTCACTTTGTTACATGCTCTGAAATATTTGTAGTGTTACGTGTTTTATGTGCAGAGGACATGCCACGGCATACAGTAGCTTCGCCTAAAGCAGCGGTCCGGGGCAGACATGACATTTAATACGCAGAGAACGCTTCATTTGTCTGCCAGTTTGCAGAGCTGCTCATGGCTATCTGTCGTCGTTTCTCGCATTTTACTTTCTGCTCAGTATTTGTGCCTGAATTGTTCATTCCGAGAGTGTTGAGGTATCCTTTGTTCAGCTCTCTGTCTGAAGCATTGCTAGACGTTTCAACGTGTGATGGGCAAAGGGTGGCATGCGATGGACTGGTATAGGGCCCAGCAGTATGCTGGCTCCATTCATGAAACTGCTCATGCCAGTGTGGTAGGATGGGCAACATTTTCAAGTGAAGCCCATTACAATGGAAAAAGGCTCATCAGTAAACGTACGCCTGGCGTCAGGCCTTGAAGACGCCATCGGACACCAGCGGGTTTCGGTCAGAGGATAACTCATGATGCGGCCTTATTGTAGACTTGAATTGTCGATCCACTGTATATACAAGTTGTCTTGACAAAGTGAGGTCCTGTGTCAGTAAAGTGGCATTCATTGCATAGGGCCCAATGAGTGGCAGAGGTGTGCAAAGGTCTCGTCGGCAGATCCTAGGTAGCAGTGGGCCTAATCCCAGTAATGTCCGTTGTCACTTTGGGACATTAGTTTGTGTCATTCTACTGCCCAAATGTAACCGAACTCTTATGTGAAGACACATGGAAGTCTTTGTGAGTCGCGCTTTTGGAAAATGCATCTCAATACATCAGTGCCCCGTAGTCGGCAGGGAATCAAGGAACCGGGTGAGTCGGACACGCTTTGTGACGCTCCATCTCTTGTGATCTTTGTACGGGTTTTAAAATTGAAGCTGCTTACTTATCATATGTGCCCGAGGTTGAGTAGTCGGAGTGCGGCACCACTGTCTCTTAAGCTACATTCACGTGTTAGCGCCATGCAGCTGGCTCTTCGGTGACAGAATGTTCTCCCTTTGTTGGCAGTGAATGCTGTGCATGACATCTGGTGGTGGAGTCTTCTGTCAAACATTCGGTTTCTTCAACTTTTTCCTTCCTTCTGCCCAAAATCCTGCTAAGCAGCCATATTAAGGTTTACCTTGTTACATTTAGCAACTTCTGCAGCTTCCTGCACATCCAGCCCACTGGGCACACAGCTGATGGCATTCTCGGGGTCGCACAGGCAGTCAGTTGTAGGCATTAAACTGCCACCTAAAGTTCAAACTCCAACGCAATTCATTAGACGCATTTTGACAAGAACGGGCCACTCGGCCCTAGAAGCTCGTCAGGCCTGTTCACCGAAATTCTCCAGAGTAACGTCAAGTGGAGATTTGGAGGCCCCTGTAGTCCCACTGGCTGCCACACTACTTGCTCACTTATTCCAAGTGTCTGGGTTTGTCTGTGTAAAGAAAAGCCTCCTAACGTTTGTGCGACGTCTGCTCTTAACACGTTTCCACCCGTGACCCCGTGTTCTTGGACTCCTTTTAAAGTGACAGCTTTGACCCCCTGCACTCATTCCTTTCAGTCCTGTCATATCTTAATGGTCTTTCACTTAAATTTAGAAGGTTCAGGCCCCTCAGTCCTGAATCAGCTTTGTCTCGTCACGTGACCCTCTCGAGTGCTGCCATGTCTTTTTTGTAATGTGGAGGCCTCTCCAGCGTGTTAGATAACTGAAGTGTAACCTCCACGCACTGGGGGGGGTTCCATATAACCTGACATCCTAGTAGCCCTCTTGATTGCTTCTGTCCACTGCCCGGATGTCGATGGTGACGTGACCACTAACTGGTCCTTGTGACCTTCCAGTGTGTATTCAGACCTCTCGGTTCTACTCCCCGTGTGTAATATTTTAAGCCTGTGGGCTGTAAAGATCAAGCTGATTCTCCATTATCGACCCTTCCACCTGTTTTAGTATCATTTGCAAACCTGAAGTCATTTCATGTACTTGTGGCTCTGCAACATGGCCTGCAGTTCACCAACGGCCACTAAACTGGATGTGGTGGCACATTTTTAGTCCCCTTAAGCCTTGCTGATGAGCGCCTCCTCGAGGACACGGATTACATGTAGGCCACGTTTTTACAGCACGTGTTATCGTGTCTTATTTCTGCTCGGTTTGTCGACTGTAAATGATGTCACGCTGTCGTATTGTGTCACCCTAGGTCTCGTAATCAGCAAAGAGAAGAGGAGGCACAGATCCCACAAGTTCTTGTGTCTTCGAGTAAGGAGGCCAATGAGGAAGACGTTTGTGTCTGTGGCGAGCGCGTCCATGCAGCAGTACGCACAGCGGGACAGAAAGCACGAGTACTGGTTTGCCGTTCCACAGGAGAGGTACGTACGTTGGCTACTTTTTGCCACCTCCAGTTCATTATTTAAGGCTGAGGTTTACATTGGCGTAAAGCTGGTAGTTTTTGTCTTTTCTGTTTCGAGGAGCACTGAACATTTTTTGTGTTATTTTCTGTGTTTTCTTGCTGATAATATGCTGGCATGTGCAGCTTTGGGTCTTTGCATCGCAGAGTGGAAACTGAAAGGCACTACGGAAAGATGGGGGCAACGCTGTGGGTCTCCATTACATGTTATGGAGAGGAAAAATGGAAAAGTTTCAAGAGTCCTCTTATTTGTAAGAACTACTTCTTGTTGATAAAAAGTGAAGAGCCGCTTTATAAAAGCGTAACCAGGACATCCACACCAAGCTTGACGTCTGTTATGCTCCTCCTGCTTATTTCTTTATTATTCTGTTCAAGACTCGGCTAATGTGTCCTTCCACCAACATTACCTGTCATGTTAGATTCATCATTCAGAAGAACAAATATGTTAATTTGATATTTATTTTGGAAAATGTGCCCAGTCTGCTGATATTAAACATGAAGCTGCCACTGTGGTTTCAATATTTATGAACTGAAACGGAGCTAATGATGATTTATTGATAAATTATTTAAACTAGGAGAAAAATAGTTATTCTTCATGCCAAGATGTGGATCACTGAAGACCCCACTTGGTCTCACAGTAGAAATGGAAACCTTGACTTTCAGTCAGCTGACCAGACGCGCCCACCCTCTCGACTGTGATGCGGCCCTGTGATGAGGAGAACGGGTGTGTAGTTGTTAGTGTCGCCACGGACACGCGGATCTAATGGAGCGAAACTTCCCATGGCGCGTGGCTCTGACATCGATGTGGATTGCTTAATAAATAGGAGGACAAGTCGATAGTAATTGTCGTCAGTAGGGGGTGTGGGTGGCTGTCCTGCTCCTCCTTCACGCTTGACACTCCACCGTGGGAGATCACCGTCTCCATATTGTGCTGGAAGCCGTCTGTGAATTTCGGCCACTGGTGCGCCACCAGCAAATAAAAAAACGGATCACTTCTCGCTGTTGTTCAACTGCGATCAAGTCTGGAGACTCGGTGGGCCCTTGCAAAGCCTCGATTGAGTGTTGCTGCAGACGATTCTTTGTCGATTGGGATGTGTGTGCTTTAGGTCGGTGTCTTGTTGAAAGACCCCACCACGGCCCATTTTCAGCCTTCCGGCAGAGACAAAATGTTCTGTTATTGAATGGAATTCATTATGCCACTGATGCTAACTAGAGACCCCCACCATTACCGCTGCCAGCTAAACGGCCCCAAAGCATCCATGAGCCACCACCATATTTTACAGCGGGGGTGAGGTGCCATTCTTTGCATGAAGGCCCCTTTTGTTTCTCCGAACCTGACAATGGTGTGTGCGGCTCTGTGTTTGTCTCATCTGACCCCAAGACACGAGCCCAGTTGTGGCTCCAGTGTTGCTTTGGCAAAGCTCAGACCCTGCAGTTTGTGTCTTGGCCACAGCGGGGACTTCTCTCATGGAACATGTCTGGTCACGGAGGTGCCCTCTCACTCTTGATCTTGAAACGGAGATCTCTGGGCTCCACTTTGCCTTCTCCTCTTCATCGCTTTTCAGACTGGTGTGCTATGGCCCTGATTGTGCTTACTGCTGATTTCAACTCAATACCCGACTGCCAGTCTGCGCAGCTCGCCGGCCCTCCTTGTGTCTTGAGTCGTGAGCTCTGTGGTTTTGCCCGAGGTGATGGATGGCCGCTTGTGTTACTCCATATTTATACCCCAGTGAAAGAGGACGAGGCCCAGACATTAATATCAAGACGCATTTTTTTTTTCCCCCAAAGATGCCAGTCCCGTTGTCTTTATTTATAATAATTTTCAGGGGTGCCAATAATTTTGATTTTGACAGAATGAACTACTACAACGATAAAACGACCCTATTGCAGGAATTGTTTTTATTAAATAGACAGCGATTTCCTCAAACATCTGACAAATCGTTGTTTGTCTTTATTATGTTTGTGCTTTTGCTTACTTGTTTCTGGAGTTTTTTTTTTTTCCTCATCCACTGCTGAATTTGATTTTTTTGTCACTCAAGTGAGACAAATGGCATCTCTGCGCTGAATGCTAATATGACAGAACCCAGATTGTGTCATGTCAGATTTGTGTGCGAATTTAAGAAGGCTGGAGGTGGAGTGGGAGAGGTGAGGAAGAACACAAAGCACAAATGCAAGAGCAGGAAGCCAACGCTGAACGTGGCAGTGCCATTGGCACAGTTCTCTGGAACTACGACACAGCTGTTGGGATTATGAGATCAAACATAAATATTTATTGTGAAGCAAGGAATAGTGGAGGCTTCAGAAATCTTTGGGGTGCCAACCTGGCTTACCCCCCTTTTTAATCAAACAACTTGAAGTAAGCAAAGTTGCTCGGCACACATAGCTTTCAGCAGAAAGCGGGTGCTCCTGGCAGACTTGAAACTCCGTCTCTGGCTCATAAGACATCACCCCTTTGTGGCGGATGTGTGTCTCCTGGCGATAGGTGCAGTTCTCAGCAGCGGTGGTATTGCCCGGCCTACCTGAGCCCCTTTGCATGCATGTCGTCATTTTGCAGTGCTGGAACTGTGTAAGGTAAAAACGGATTGATACTTGGCCAGAAAAGAGTGACGTGTGACGAGGGTTTTGAACCTTTACCAATGGTGACTATCAGCAGTAATGTGGCAGTAGAGTTCTGTTCTGTTCTGTAACTGTGTTGCCTATTTTATGAAAGAGGATTGATGTTAAAGTTGTTGTCATTATTGTCACTAGCTTAAGGACCCCAAGTGACGTTAAAAGCTACCAGGAACTCCTGAGAGGTTCATCATTTTACAAAGACCCTATGACTGTAGCAGTGCTCTAGCAGAGGTGAAGTTGGCGTTAAACTTTGACTCTGCCGGCCCCTGTAGACCAAGTCTTGGTGGCACTGAAGACCAGCATTCCTGGGTCACTTGATCTTTCTTCTCGGACACTTGTGTCTGTCCTCTGCCCAAGAGTCGTGGCATCTGAAAGGAATCCTCGCTGTTCTATGCTTACCGTATCCTTTTCATGTAGCGCTTTGCAGCCGATGTGTCAACAAGTCTGAAACTCGGGAAGCGGCGGTCATGTGTTCCTCAGTCACAGAGGGTCTGTTCACCAGTGAATACCAATGAGGCAGCCCAGCCGGCGCAGATGAGACATTGGTGTGAATCCAGCATCACCAAGAAGGCCAAGTTTGACTTGTGGACCTTTAGGATTTGGCAGCCGAATAGACGCCTCAATTCATTTGAGATTTTGAAGGTTTAGCTGTCTTGTCAGCTGTGTTTTTAAGAAAATAAATAAATAAAACTAATGAGAAATTGTAGAAAATGAAAAGGGGTTGAGGACTTTTGAGTGTGCTCCACTTCTGCTGTCCATACTGGGCTCACACATTACGATTCCTAGGCGTTCCCTACACGGAGGTGTCAGATGAGTGTCATAATGACAGGCTTAGGAGCAGACCTCCATGAATTCATCACCTTTCAATTGCACAACATTTAAAGGCGGATTTTGCACATCAGCTCCACATATTTTATCAAATCTGTAAGCCAAGGGAAGGGAGAAGAACAATGGGGACAAGTTCAGCAAGCTCACTGCCCTGTCCTCCTCATTTCTCCAAAGTAACACCAAGTCATGTTTTGAAGGCCCCTAAATTCCCACAGCTCTGCCACATTGTGGAGAGTCCTTATGTGCAAACTGGCATGTTACGGCTTTACGCAGAGCCGTACTGCTTGGTGCTGGGATGAGTCGTTATTTTAATGTTATGTTTGTAAAGCGGATGTCCAATTACGTGAGTCCTGGCCGTGCCGTGTATCAGACTGGCCAACCGCAGTCGCCGATCTCCTCACCGGACCGTGTCAGTTTAAACGACTGGCTGTGTCACGCTTACTGTCTTGGCACAGTCGCACTCACCCCTTTGTGTGACAGCCAATAGCGTGCTGCCTGATGGTTCTGTACATAATATACATATACATATAAAATGAAGACTTTGACTGGAAAAGTCGCACAGTGTGCCTGGCGTGCAGTCAGCGGAGGTGGCACTGATGGACCTTTTTAACTGACTGGAAGGGAGGGTTCACTTGCTTTCAAGTGAACAATTTGTCAAAATAAAGTCAAATTGAAGAGGCCTGCTGACAATGTGACAGTAGACACATCAAATGGTGCACCGAAGTCCAATTATTCACAAGCGTTGATCCATAAAGGTTTTCTCCGTATGCAGTGGTCCCAATTAGACTTTTACAGGAGTGATTGTTTCTGAGGTCAATATGCATTCATTGGAATTTTAAACTAAAAAACAATTAAATACATGAAGATTTTGTTCTTTGACATTTATATGTGTGTGGGTTTAGGGCTTGCGTGTTTGATGGTTCAGACGCATTGAAACATTTATTTAGAAGGCAACGGCTAAGGGTTACATGGATAAAGACGGGGAGAAAGGAAAGCAAATTGGGCCTTTAAACTCCTCACACTTCGGCCCTGCTTCAGTTTACCCTGAGGTGGCCTCATTTGTGGACTTTGCATGTCTGCTTATGTTTCCTCCCAGCATGCCTTTAGGCTGATTGACGATGTTGCCGTGGCCCGGTGTGAATGCATGTGAGCGTGTGTGAGCAAGAGCTTTCATTTTGATGGACAGGCTTTGAGTTCAGCAGCTGCTTCTGGAGGTGAACGTCCAAGCTACCCATAATAATCCTGCCCTGTGCTGGAACAGCGAGTCCAGAAACTTCTTGGCTTGAGTCAATGGGAGGATGGTAAAGGTGCAAGCTCATCATTTGGATGGAAACACAGAATGTAATGCACTTCACCAATTTATTATACACACGTTTAGCTTTTCATTGTGTGATGTAAAACACGCGCAGTCTTCACTTTTAAACGTGAATCATTTCTCATTGCATTCGGGGAAAGATCTTTTTGAGGGAATGATTTAAAGGACAAGCAAAATGAGCTTAATGGTCTAATTCAATTAGTTAATGGTAGTCTAAACAGGACTTGAGAGACTCTATGTTCTGTTTGGAAAAAATATTTGGTAGCAAATTGAGCGTGAAATCCATTTTGTTACAGTGTGCGTTCTGAAGGCCTCCTTTGTTTCTAAGAATAGGACAATTCTGTCTGACGTTTCTGAAATGATAAGACACTTGAGCTTTCTGTTTGCCTCCAGTCTGCGAGGATTTTAGTTTGTGTGACCCTTCGGTCAGTTTGCTTGAACAAACAAGAAGAACTCGATCACCTCCTAAAGTCCGGGACCACTTTAGGCGAGTTCAGCAGGCCGCGCTGCTGCTCTGACGGTTAACTAAGAAACGAAGAAGAAACATCTTGATAGGAAAGTGAACCCTGGCACACTGGACTGTTTGACTGACTTGTTACTGTACTAAGAGTGCCAAACACTTCATTTTCAACTGAATTTGGGAGCCTGGATTTTTATTTTGGTCAACGTCACCTCCTCGCCTGGCCGACGCGACCTTCGCTCAGAAATGACGAGGTTCCTGTTCCAGTGCTGTGGTCCTTTGGCTCCATTCAGTCTTGTGCTTTTCCATTTCTGGAGATGATCAGCAGCACACCAGTACAGTCAACTCTGTTCCTTAAGGGTCTTCATGTCACCAGGCAGGAGCGCAGTGCATTTAATAAACAAATAGGTGCCAGGCTGAGTGTTTTTTTTACATAAAGTTGCTCGTTTCTCTGCAGGAGAGCACACTACACAGCGACTCCGCGCCCTGCCCTGCCCTGCACGCGTGAGCGGTCGCCTGTAGTGTTTCTTTAGCATTACAGTCGCCATCATACTTGGCAAAGCAGGCATCATACTACCTGAGCACCACAAGGTACATCTGGTAGCTCAACAAAATGTCTGCGTGTGACAGAAAGTGTCTGCTGTGATGTTCCTTTCTCCTTGGAGAACTTCAAACACAAAATGATGTGCAGACCCAGTGCTTGAAAAGGCATGGACCTCCTGTAGGTGTGCGAAGACGTGTTTAAATACCCGTGCTAATGCATAAAGAAATACACACACGACGGAGATGTGCTAATGTGTGTGACGTGTGACCTACACTTGTATGGAGGCTCCAGATGGATACCCATGGTGTTCAAGTCTCACAACTGCTTTTGATTTGCTTTGCTTGTCTCATCACTTGAAGTCAATTGCTGAAAGTCTGAATTCAGCATAAATCAGTCAAACAACACATCTGAGCATTTAAAGTTTAGTTTACCAGAAACAGTCATTGAGCATACAGATGGGAATGTTAACGCTGAATTCATTCTGACTGACATCGTAACTGTTTTCAGGCTCATCTGTTAACCGTGTGTTCGATCAAACGTGTTCACTGCAACCAATTGTCATCTTTATGTAAAGAAACTCTTGCTATGATGTAATAAATGAAGGAGCAAAAACAAAATGTGGTCTCCCATGGACTCGCGTGTGGACCGGTCAGAAGAGCTGACCCTACCTGCTCTTCTCATTTATGGGGCTTTTTGCACACACGACCCACTTGGCAGATGGTGGTTACTCTCTCATCATAGCTGTCCCACCTAATATGTCTTTGGTTTGTTTTCAGAACGGACCACCTGTATGTGTTCTTCATACAGTGGAGTCCTGACATGTATGGGGAAGGAGGAGGCGTAGCAAGTCGCGAGCCTGGCTTCATGGTCGTAAAGAAGAACGAGGAATCCGAAGCGACTGAAGAAACGACAATGGAGACGCCGGCGAAAGAGTGGGAGGTAGGAGCCGGAGGGGCGCTCGCTGGCTCACTCGCTCGAGTCTTTTATCTACTCTGTGAATGTTATTTTGTACATTGAAGGACTGTTGTAGTGTCCAAGTGGTCCTCTCGAGTCCAGAAATTCACCTGTCTGTCTGTCTGTCTGTCTGTCTGTTTGTTTGTTTGTTTGTTTGTTTGTTTGTTTGTTATTTACTTGTCCACTTTCTGTTGTGGTTGTTGAAATTACTTTTGCAAGTTTTGTGTCAGTTTTGAAATGTCTTTGTAAAAATGAACGTCATTGTTTTGTCTGTTGATGGGGTTTGCCTACCTGTTATGAGACAGTGGCCTTTAACATTTGTTTGAAATATTGGCTGTGTAAATCTTAATGTTGTTGTTTCATGGAGCATAAACAAATCTCTTTGAATATGTGCTCAGTGTTGGGCTGTAATAGGAGTACCGTACCGTATGTGCAGCAGGCCTCGTGAAAGGTCCAAGGTGGGCTAGGCAGGTAGAACTTTGATTTGTCCCCAGAGGGAAATGTGGCTTTTTACAGAAGCGCGTTAGATAGACACACTCACACACACGCAGCAGAATGATTACAAAATGAATACCAGTAAAGTGTCAGGAACTCGAGCCACAGCTTCAGCAGCTTCATGCTTCGTTCACAATTACAAAATGGCCGCTGCAGCGGGTGCACCTCTGAGGGCACACTGAACCTGGCACCTGAACACAATGGTCTGTCTTGCCCAGTACTGAGTTCACATGAACAGAAAATGACTGAAACTTGGACAAAGCATGTAATTCTGTCTACACAGTTGAGGACAGAAGATAAAGAAACTTTCATCACAGTCATCACGTTCTAATGAAGGGCAGGTAATGATAACTGATAAAAACCGTGCGCTCGTGTTAACGGACAGAAGTCCAGAGAAGTCGGGCCTGCTGGACTGCACATGTCCTATGAAGATCCTTTACAGTCCACTGGCCGTTTGAACCGGAGATCAGTGGCTTCAGCACAATCTTTACATCAGAGAAAGAAAAAAACACTTTGGGGAAAATCGAACCATGTTTCGTGTTGACGGCTTCCACGATGTCTGAGTTTGCTCCTGTAACGGGGGACGTGCACCTCCGCGTCCAGTCCCTCTAGAGGCCATTCATATACTGCGGTCCTGAACTCCCCAGAGCTGACTGGAATCATCCAGAACAGATTTATGAACCCGCTAGATGTCAGGGGGTGTCTGGGAAACAAATGAAAGCGACAGCAGCAGCTTGAGGATTATTCAGAGGAGGGAGGGCGCCAAAGGTAAATCACAAACGGCCATCCTGTTGTCACTTTAGTTATCTAACAAAGTGTGCTCTTCCTTGTGAATCTGCTGCTTTTATGTTGGCCACCCCCTTTTGTTAGGGTGAAGGGGTGGGAGAGAAACGAAGGGACTTCTTGTATTCCTGCTCCCTCCCTAATGAAGACCCCCTCAACCTACACACATTTTCTGGCTCCCCAGACTGTGACCCTCTGGCATTTATCATCCCATCCCAGAATTTTTCCAGCCTAAAGACAGGAATACAAGAATCAAGAGACTCTGTGGTCTGTGTGGGTCAATCGGAACATAAAAGGGTAGGAATGGAGGTCCAGTAGGCCGCCGTTTCTAGTTGTAGAGTTTTGAATTGTCACTGGCAGTGATCCCACTTGCTCATAATGGTCACTTAGTCATGTGTTGTCCGTCCTGTCCCGTCTGTATATTGTAATGCATGTGACTTCATGATAAGTTGTGTGTATTGTACATCTTAACTTGGCATGTCAAGTTTGTTTTACATGCGGATTTTTTTTTGCTTTATGATTTATTTAAACTATTAGCGATGATCAACAGCTGTGCTATCCGTCTAAGACGAGTTACAATCTAAATAATCAATGTAGACCTCGGTGTTAACATCTGCAGGGCGCCATGCAACTTCATAAATGCAATGGACGCCTCTCTGTGTTATGCCATCTGGTTTGAAATTGGTGAAGCTTGTGATGAGCCATCTGTTGGAATGACAGAGACAGACACACAGAGACTTACTGTTGTATTAAGGTGGACTTTGAAGAACCAGTTAAAGTAACAATAATTATTGTTTCTGCGCTTAAATTGTGTTTGCAGTTCATCATAAACGTCTGCATTTTTGCTAGTCCTATACAAGCTTCTATGCACAAGGGGTCTGCTGGCAGGTTTCTTGGCAGTCCGGTTTCTTTAGATGCTGTTGGTTGTTTGGGCACACGAATATGCCCATCTAGTCAGATGAAGCATGTATGCTGCTAGTATTAGGAATGTTCCAGACTGCTGCTCCCAAAGCAATGGAGTGACAGGACGAAACGCATTGAAGTGTGTGCTGCGTGGACAAGCATGCGAACGGACGGACTTAACGAGTGCATCGGCAAAATTTGTACAAATTACTGAGTATCCACCATGGCCGAGTGGGCTGTGGACAGAAAGGAACCTGTAAAGACGGTGTGGTGTGCCTGGGATGCCAAAGCCAGGATTAGCAACTTGACAATGGCAGCCTGGCCAGGCGACTCCTCGACGGATCCGCAGTCAGTGAAGGACAAGCTGACCACTCGAGGTCCTCATTGCTGTATGCGTGGCAGGGCAGCTGGTGATGCCAGTCAGCTTCACCTTGCCCGTCTTTTTATGATGCAGAAATTCATTCTGTTTTATAAAGGGTCCTTCCATTGTGTGTTGAGCCGCTGTGTGAGTTTAAGGTATTGAGCGCGAGAACTAAAACGTGCTGCCTACAGTATTTAGTCGGTGGAACTTTGCTTATCGTAAGTAAACCTTTCTGTTGCGCCATTGACAGCATGCAGCACTGCAAAGATCTTTACACCACACTTACAGCTATGATAGCGCCGTCATATTCGGAATGAAAGTGATCTGCTTTACCTGCACACCCCTACCAGTTCATGTGGGGCCAGCTTACAGTCACCTGACACACACAACTGTATGATCTACATTATGAAAGCACAAGAAAAATCCTGGGCTTAAACTCCTCACCCGGTGGCTGCCTGCATTTTGCAAATTCCTGCAGTACGTGTGTGTGGTTTTTGTCTTCCTTTGGTTTCGGGTCCCGAGGTTTTCCTCCCAAATCTGCAAAAACATACACAAGTGTAAACTAGCCTCGTGGGCGCCCAATTCAGGGTTGTGTCCTGCATGGCACCTGATGATGGTCCCCAACAAGCCTCAATTGGGTTAAGGAACATTTGAGAAGGTTAATAAATACATGGAGTGCAGGAGTCACGACTGGACACTTGTGCTGAATGCCCTAAAGTTCACTTGCATTCTGTCTTGGCCCCCCATGGCTGCAGCTTTTCATCCCAATGAGCTTCTGAGTTTCTCTGGACTCCTACTTTGTAATTTTCCAGTTGAGCTTTGGTGTCTTACAAAACTGGGTTTTCTTAATTTTTATTGGAATGTAGCAATATTTCTGTGTGTAATATGGAGATAAAAGTAGAGCAATAAAAAATCATGAAATCAATTATAGGGACAAAATTGGGAGCCCATCCACACCTGCAGATGGCCTTCTGTCACGCCTGGCCGTTTTCTATCCTTGCGGACCTTGACTGAGGCAGATGGCAGAGAGATACGCGTACTCAGCTGTCGTTACATGCATTCCTTTATTAGGAGAATCAGGACAGCAAACTGAAGGGACCGTCACCTGCTGAACTATAATCCTCTTCAAGACTCCCATGTATTACTCTTACTGATTATGTAGATATCCAAGGCGACTTACCAGATTTTCAGGTACAATTGCTTACATGTCTTTGTTTTTCCCCATTGGGAACACAAGCAGGTGAAGTGGCCTGCTGATGGTCACATTAGTGTCAGTAGTGGGATTTGAAGCCACCACCTCAGGCTTTAAAGTCCAAAGCCTTAAAGACTACACCAGAGGTATGGAAAGATCAGGAAAAAAAGATGAAGCCCACCAGTGCAGGAGACTGCTGTGTGAGATCTGCTGTTACACTAATAGAGTCAATTAGACCCAAACCAAAAACGTGGGGGGGTGAACACCAACACACCAGAATGTCCCAGGCCGTTGTTTTTGTGATGCTCGTTAAGACGCTCCAGTGTCCCTGATGTTAAATTACCCGGAGATTGTGCATTCCCGACGGCTACACAAAACCAACAGCTTTTAAAATGAACCTTTTTATGTAAGGTTCTGCTGTGGGGTCCCGAGTTGGTTTGTCATGTGGTGGGTATGGCAGTGTGCTGTATCAGCATGTGCTCCTAACCTCTCGCCTCTCTCTATGGGCATTAAACCTGAACTGTCATAGCGAACATCGGGGTCCCCAGTCACAGTGCTGAAGCCCTGCAGGTTTTCATTCCAACAAGTTTCCAAATCAGAAGGCATTCCTTGCTGAAAGTGAAACTCGCTGTTGAACTCAAAGGCTTGTTAGTGCTTTCCTTCATCTGAAACATTCTGAGTTTCTGAGAACATTACCTGTATGTTTTGTGGACGAGAGCAAATTTGCACTTCATTGACGTTCCCTTTTCTCTCTCATTTACTTCTGAACATTTTATTGACACAGATACTTCATGATTCCTATGCACTGCTGTAAATGGATCCAAGTTAGCTGGAGGGCTGGTGGTCTCCTTGTTATCTGCATTTCTTTAATAGCTGTTGGCTGGTTAAGAAAAACGGGAAACGATTAAAACCGAAATGCAGCTGTTTGAATCTAAAATAGGCGTTCTGAATCATAGCAGGTGAAGTAACTAAAATTAATCACAAAAAATATTTAAGAAGTGCAAGTGAAAACCTTCAGCCAGCTACTCTGGCCCTCCTTGGCCATGTCACGTGAAGTCAAATTGTATTTGTCGCGTAGTGCCGTTTGTAGTGAAATGCTCAGGTACTAAATTCCAAAACTTTGCATTTAGGGGGAATATAAAGGTCAATAATGAATATACATGACGTTATAAATAAAAAAAAAAAATCATTACGTTAAATGCATACAACAGAACGCGTTACAATAGAGTTATAAAATATGTGGTAAATAATAGCTAAATAAAGAACTTCCTCGCTTACGTTACGTTAGTTAAGCTACTACGTTTTAACGGACACTCTTAGTGACCACCCCGGGGGGTCTGTAGAGATGTGCAGTCAAGAACAGGGGCCATGTAAACAAGTCCTAAGTAAATAAATATCTACACGAACGGCCGGCTTTGATTATTCAATCAGCTGGTGCTCACGAAGACATGAAAAGTCGCTTAAAAAGGCGATTGCTGTCGGACGGCAAAAATCAAAAAGTGCGAGAGAAGAACTCGAAGGTGTGCGCCAGCCAGCCCGCTTGTCTTCTCGCATTCAGACGTCTGCCCGCTCCTAGTTTTAGCACCGGGGCACTTTCCGTATCGCGTCCTCTGCGGGTCAGCTGTACACGGACTTCCGTCGGGCTGTCCACTCGCCTGGCGCTCCGGCGGCTCCCTGCAGGTCAATCGAAATCCGTCAAATGCCGAGGCTTTGAGCAACCGAACCTGGTGATGGGGAAATCCCGCCTCCCGCAGCAAGTCCCATTGGTTGCTCGGAAAATATCGCTTTGTGATTGGTCGCTTGGCTTGAATGACGGGCTGTCCGCCGCGAGGAAGGCGAGGCGGCTGTTGACAAGTTGGTGCCTCGTTACCTCAGGTTGGACAGCACAGCAGAGCTGAGCGACTTGATTTGTCCTTATTGATCAGAATTAATTGTGTGCCGTGAATGTCGCACGTAACCTTTTATTTCACCTTGCCGAATAGGAGATGTTTTCATCTAGCCGCCTGAAAGAAGAGCAGCACCTGACGCCAAAGTACAAGTACAACTTGGTAATGCGCTATTGTTGTTTTTGCACCGATGCGTGTGCGTTTCTCTCAGTCATTGAATTTTGTCCCAATGATTGCAGTTAGGAGGGAAAGTTCACCGCATGGCTTGCGTGTGCTGTTTGTGTGGCGTCCCGAAAAACGTTCACCGCGAACGCCTTGTGTCCTCGGGTGTCCCCGGCAGTGCGCTTGAATGTGGAAAGACGGCCGGCTCGCCAGGGGGCACACATTCGGTTCCTGGCGTTCTGTTGTCAGTGTACTTATTTAAATGAGAATAACGTACTAGTTTCTTATTTAAGATTTATTTAGTAGAGCTTAAAAATCGGACGCTGAACTGAATGCCAAAGAGAAGCGCCGCGGATCCTCACCATTTGTGTATTCGGGGGTCCTGTTTTAAACATTTGTGCCTTAAATGTGGGAGTGTTCCGCTATCCAGAGCTAAGTTTCATTATGCAAGATCACACGTCAGTGCTGGGCACAAGCAGGCACAATTTCCGACTATCTGGGCGGCTGTCGATGTGTTTTGCATTTAAATGTGCAGAAAGAAATAAAACAACTTGACTTACTCAGGAGGGCCGCACAGTATGTTCACAAACTGTTTTAGCTGACTTTCAGATCTTTATGACCATTTTGGTTTCACAGTATTATTATAGTGTGGCACAAGACCAATCTGATTGAACTCTTCAATGGCATTGACCACGTGTGACTTAATACATTAGTAAGTAAGCGTGTGCCCACCCACTGCCACCATTAAGGTCTGCCTTTACCAGTTATTAAGTAGCCATCACTTGTGCCGAACGTATTTAAAATGCTGTGGCTGCGGATCATCTTCAGTTAATGCATGTATTGCTGACCCACAGTTTGGTTGATGCCCCTCCTAAAGGCACTTTAAAATGCAGCGTCGTGGTAGATTACAGTACTTGTAGAGGGGCTTGAATCAGATACCAGCCGGTTTAAAGTCCATTGTCTCAACTTCTTAGGGAATATCATTTGTGCCAAGTTAAAGGAAAAAAAGTAGTAATGAAATAAACCCACAAAAAAGTGCAGTGGTGTGTACAGAGAAACATTTAATTGGTCAAAAGACACCATTAAGTACAGGGAACAGGGCAACATTTATGAAATGCAGTTTCATCGTTTGAGTTGCCTCCTTAGTTAAATGAAATCATTTGCTTTTCTTCTAAGAAGGCTTTATTTTTAAAGACTGTTTTTATTTATTAGTGGGACTAAGTTATCATTTCAGAAGGCTTCTTTTTTCATGGTGGTCTTGTTACCTCCAAGTATTGCCTCACTTTTGCATTTATTTATTTATGTATCTACAGTGCATCCGGAAAGTATTCACAGCGCTTCATCACTTTTTCCACATTTTGTTATGTTACAGCCTTATTCCAAAATGGATTAAATTCATTTTTTTCCTCAGAATTCTACACACAACACCCCATAATGACAACGTGAAAAAAGTTTACTTGAGGTTTTTGCAAATTTATTAAAAATAAAAAAACTGAGAAAGCGCATGTACATAAGTATTCACAGCCTTTGCTCAATACTTTGTCGATGCACCTTTGGCAGCAATTCCAGCCTCAAGTCTTTTTGAATATGATGCCACAAGCTTGGCACACCTATCCTTGGCCAGTTTCGCCCATTCCTCTTTGCAGCACCTCTCAAGCTCCATCAGGTTGGATGGGAAGTGTCGGTGCACAGCCATTTTAAGATCTCTCCAGAGATGTTCAATCAGATTCAAGTCTGGGCTCTGGCTGGGCCACTCAAGGACATTCACAGAGTTGTCCTGAAGCCACTCCTGTGATATCTTGGCTGTGTGCTTAGGGTTGTCACCCCAGTCTGAGGTGAAGAGTGCTCTGGAGCAGGTTTTCATCCAGGATGTCTCTGTACATTGCTGCAGTCATCTTTCCCTTTATCCTGACTAGTCTCCCAGTTCCTGCCCCCCCACAGCATGATGCTGCCACCACCATGCTTCACTGTAGGGATGGTATTGGCCTGGTGATGAGCGGTGCCTGGTTTCCTCCAAACGTGACACCTGGCATTCACACCAAAGAGTTCAATCTTTGTCTCATCAGACCAGAGGATTTTATTTCTCATGATCTGAGAGTCCTTCAGGTGCCTTTTGGCAAACTCCAGGCAGGCTGCCATGTGCCTTTTACTAAGGAGTGGCTTCCATCTGGCCACTCTACCATACAGGCCTGATTGGTGGATTGCTGCAGAGATGGTTGTCCTTCTGGAAGGTTCTCATCTCTCCACAGAGGACCTCTGGAGCTCTGACAGAGTGACCATCGGGTTCTTGGTCACCTCCCTGACTAAGGCCCTTCTCCCCCGATCGCTCAGTTTAGATGGCCGGCCAGCTCTAGGAAGAGTCCTGGTGGTTTCGAACTTCTTCCACTTACGGATGATGGAGGCCACTGTGCTCTTTGGGACCTTCAAAGCAGCAGAAATTTTTCTGTAACCTTGCCCAGATTTGTGCCTCGAGACAATCCTGTCTCGGAGGTCTACAGACAATTCCTTTGACTTCATGCTTGGTTTGTGCTCTGACATGAACTGTCAACTGTGGGACCTTCTATAGACAGGTGTGTGCCTTTCCAAATCATGTCACATCAACTGAATTTACCACAGGTGGACTCCAATTAAACTGCAGAAACATCTCAAGGATGATCAGGGGAAACAGGATGCACCTGAGCTCAATTTGGAGCTTCATGGCAAAGGCTGTGAATACTTATGTACATGTGCTTTCTCAATTTGTTTATTTTTAATAAATTTGCAAAAATCTCAAGTAAACTTTTTTCACGTTGTCATTATGGGGTGTTGTGTGTAGAATTCTGAGGAAAAAAATGAATTTAATCCTTTTTGGAATAAGGCTGTGACATAACAAAATGTGGAAAAAGTGATGAAGCGCTGTGAATACTTTCTGGATGCACTGTATGGGTGTCATGATGGCTTTTTATTTTTTTGATGCAAATGGAATTCCATATTTCCCCACTTATGTTGTCTTCTTATTTGTACAATTTTTAAAATACTTTAGTTTGAGAGCCGCGCAGACTGAAAACCGCAACTCGTACACAGACGGACTGTGGTGGGTACCGGACGTGGTTACACAGAGAGAGTGGCGTGTGTGCCACGTCTTGTTGTTTTTTTTTCTCTCTCTCTCACAGTAATGGCCTTAACGTGTCACCTTAGCGGTGTGTCCACTGGTCCCAGTAACGTTTCCCGAGGACTCTGCTGATGTCCATTGGTTTCCTTGGCCATAACCTATCTAGAAGATGCACATTTCTCTTTGGCACTTTATTACAAGTCGCTCTCCCAGATTGTCATGTCTTATTTAGTGCTGTGCCCGGGCTTCTCTCAGATGCCGCTTGTGTTTTTAACAGTGAAATGATGGCAGTGCCCTTCAGCCAAAAGCAGCACAAGCCTTCCAGGTCGACCACAGGAGGTCTTCTTTAGCTCCGATGGCCCGGGTAGTCTCTGCCCGCGTTCCTGATCTCGCTTATGATGTTTTTGCTTGTTGTTTCACTTACTGCTTTTATCGCCCGGTGTAACATGTAAGTGGAAGAAGGCGTGCTTTTTATTTCCTCCTGGTCTTCACTGTGTGAGTGTGTACACGTGAGTGTGAGGTTCTGTTCAGGGGCTCTGTAGTCGCCGAGTCAAAGTGCCGCTACTAAGAGTTGAGGAGATACGGCCTAGTCTGGGCCGTTTGAAGACCCCGGGGGTCCACTCGCACACCTCTGCTCCTCGCCAGTTATGGCTTCACTCTTGAGCTCATCTGTTTTTATTTATGGACTCAAAATGAAATTCATTTCTGTATTTTGTTTTTTTAAATAATTACTTTCTCTGTTGCCTGCTGCACGTCTGCCACTTGTTTATAAATCATTCTCGCATTTTAATGTTTGCCGTGAATTTGAGGACTAAAATGTCATTTCTCTGATTGTCAGATTGAGTTCCAAAATGTCCAGTGCAGCTCATTTTATTTTCAGTACGTTTCATTGGATGGACAAGCTACTGGAATTAAAAAATGTAAACGATCACTAAAGTGACATTAAGTGTTTAGACAAAAATGGAACTTGTCCAGCCGACCTGATTTTGGTTGTTTGTTTATTTCCTTATTTCTTGTGTTCAGAGTGTAAACTAAATGAGGTTTTAGGGTCCTCTTTTTCTTGTGTCTTTTTGATTCAGTTCCATGCAGATAAATGTGAGAGATTTGTGTGACTGTGTGACCCTTGAAATTATCCCCAGTGTCCCTAAATGAGCGGCGACTTCCTGAAGAAGCTTGTTTTTACTTTATCTCTTTTTTTAAAGTTTATTTAAGAAGTCCGTCTGGGGGTCTGCGCAGGCTTAGCCGTGCCTCTGCTACTTTGCCCGGGCTATCAAGAACATGGCCGTTGGACTGAGGAGGCGTTCACCTTATGTCACCCTGTGCTTGGGGGAGATAAGGCAGCGATAGCAGATGAGCACTGAGGGAGTGAAGGGGCACATGACGTGAGGGGCACTGGTGTGTGCTTTCATTTTCATAAGAAGGAGAAGCTCGGGCGGCCCATGTGCCTGCACCTTGCTATCCGTCTGTATGTGGACGCATTTACTGTGTGCTTCTAATGAATAAAACTGAGCAAATGTAATTGACAGAAAAACTAAATACAACTTAACACCAGGAGCAGAAGCTTATCAGAATGAGGCAGGTGTCCCTCGGGGTCCGTGCTGGGGCCGCTGCCATTCCTAAATAAGTAACGATAAAGGATCTGATAAGCTGACGACGGAGCCAACCTGGGAGGAATGGCAGAGAAGGGAGCCTCCGGTGAATCTTTACAGACGGACCTGGAGAGCGGACAGACTTGGGCACGTGAAGCGGAATGTCCATGACACACACAGGAAGGAGAAATGTCAGATGTAAAGACACAATTATAAGGGGGGTGGGGGGGTCCATAACCCAAAAGGGCACCTCATGAGGAGGCCCTGCCAGTGTCCGTCTTCATGCAGACAGCGGGCAGCTAAGCACCAGAGGCACATGGCATGGTGGACTGGGGAATTGGTTTGGACAATCCAGGTGAATCGGATCGGCGCGGACTGTTGTCATCACGGTTGTTCTGTAAAGTTACTTCTGTTCAATCGTGTCACTCACACCCCAGATGTGCTTCCACAGTGTTTGAGCTTCTCATTCCCAATGAAATGGTGCAAGAAAGCCCCCCCACATTTTGGCCAGGAATGCTTGTCCATTTCTGGGTCCATTCCCAATGCGCTGAAGACTTTATTTTTATTTTTTAAAGAGTAAACTGATTTCTTCATTAAGACACCTGCAGCGTGTTGTGGAAGCTTGCCAGCCCAATGATCTCCATCATGGAAGTGAATTAGTTGACGTCACGCTTGCCATCCCGTTCGTGTACTTTGCAGTTTCTCCCAGTGTGGCTGCTCCCGTGTTCCTCAATGCATTGATCTGAATTTCTGTCCTTTGCTGCTTCTTACTGTGAGCTGCGAGGCGCTGACGTCATCCGTTACCTCGCACTGAGAGCTTTAACTGACAAACGCGGGTAGAACGGCTGAGGCTGCTGGGTATTTTTTCAGGAGTTTTGGAGGGTCCTCGGCAAGCCAAGGGTGAGAGGTGTTTTCGTATTTTTTATTTTACCTCGTATGCCACAGCCGCTACTGCCGGTGACGTTTCTGATGTGCAGCAGGTCGTGTCACACGTGGTGTTCAAACGTGACATGCAGTCATTGATGGGACGACTTTCATTATTCAAGCCAACATTTGTGCTTCGTCCGGTTTTTAATCCAAATTCATAGGTTATTCCAACATTGAATGCCAAAGCTTAATGGATCTCAATATGAGGACATGTTTATACTTTTAAAGGCAGAAAAGTAAGTTTCAGTGTGTGACGAGATCGTTTCCAGCGGCTCTCTCCATGCAGATGTGTTAGGGAGGCGTTTCATAGCGGTGGTTAGCGCAGGATTGTAGTGCGGACCCCTGTGTTCGTGTCAGTGGTAAGCTGATTGGCTTTTTTGTTTGCCCCCAGCTCCACGAGGGCATGTCACAATGGCTTTGTCATTCCAGTGTCCACTCGGGGTACTCGTGCAGTTATATGTAAGTCAGGCGCCGTGTGCCTGGTGACGAGCTGCTCTTGGCGTTGTGAATTACCTTCAATCCTCCACCCCAGAATCGGGCCATTTCTCCTGTGCCATGTGGGTGTCGAGGTGAGGTAGTGCCAGCTGTCCTGTGGCCTGGGGTTTATGCATTTTTGGGCTCTTTCTCGGTGTATAGAATTAGAGACCTTCTGGACAAGTCTGTGACGTGACAGCGAGGTGAGCGATTCCGTTATAATTCCCATGAGATGTGGACTGGTGCGGGACTGGCAGTCTTGTGAACCTTCAGGTCTGGAGCGGCAGGCTGAGGCCGTTTACTCTCAGATGCTGTGGACACGCCAAGCAATGCAGAGCTGTCTAGTAAATCACCATCTTGTGTTTCACGGCCAGCCCGCTTTAACGTTGGCGTCACAAGCGCATACGTACATGAAGACATTACAGACGAGAGCGCCGTGGACATTCACAAGCACATCTATATACCATTTTACTTTTCCAGTGCTTGTTTTTAACTTGTTGTTACTTTTAGAGGTCAAATGTAAAAAGTCAAAGAAGAAGATGGCGGTTAGCTCTGTTAATGAAGCTAAGCTACCTACCCTCATGCTTTTTTACTAGACTGTCAACTGTGAGGGACGCTTGCTGTTGCACCCATCAAACCCGGGGTTCCTTTGCTGACTGCATACATCAATAGACCCGCCCTGTGCTCACGATGGTAGACTTGCGTTTGAGTGACCATCCTGGTGGTCTTTTAAAAGGTGAATTGGTCGAAGTACTGCATACAGACAATGGCCGCTTTGGGGAATTGTCTTTTTTGAGTGGCCTTTGAAGGCCCAGATGTGAACGATTTGAGACTTGTTGTAGTAGTCGAGAATTAGAATGGCGCAGAGCCGTACTGTTTATCGATGTCCTCGCTTACCTGCGTGAGAAGGCCCTTCACGTCATCAGCCGACGGTCCCGTGCCGAGTCCCGTTTCTGTGTTGAGCTTTCCGACTTTCAAATGCTGTCTTCCTCTCTGTGATCCACATGAAGACTTGGCTGCTGGATGTCACCGACACGTTTCTGCTGTCCCTCTACAGTCGATGCATTTTGTGTCTGCAGCCTGACTAGCGTAAGCAAAGGGGTATAACATTTGTTTGGTCTGAAATTCTCCATAAGTTTGCAGTCCTTTTTGTTAAGTGCTGTTTCTTTCGCTTCTTCCCTGTTTTTTTTTCCCCGCCGTCAGCAGAATTATATTCTCTTCCTGTCTCTGCATTCAGGTAGTATCAGTGGCCGAGTACCACCGCAGGATCGATGCTCTAAATACTGAAGAACTGCGCTTGCTCTGCCAACGTCTCAAGGTGCCCCCTTCCATAGTTCAAGCCGTCCTGCAGATGTTAGAATGTCTCTCCTCTACTGTAGAGTGGGGGTCCTCGCTCTGTGGGTTTGTCAGTGGCTGATTCACTCTGAATTGCACAGAAAATTCCTTCATTTACCCAAGAATGTAATATCTGGCCGTGGTCTGCCGCTCTGGTTTAAGATCATTTTAACCCGAGCGGAACCTTTTTTTTTTTTTATTTAAATTTGAAATTGATGGTTTTACTTTTCAGTATTTCAACGGCTCATTAAGCTGCACTTGCTGTCATTTACATGTCACTCTGAGCCAACTTTAGTTGCACATTTTGGAATGTGTCTGCTTTGTGTCTTTCTCAAAAAATGAGGAATTTTCTGTCCCCCTCTCCAGTGACGCTTCACAAAGTGAGCTCACATTGCAGTTGCGACTGTGATGGTGACGAGACCTTTTCGCATTTCCTTTCCATTTGAGCCGGTGACATGCTGGCGCAGGGTTCCTGGCATCCTTTTTTTTATTTTTATTTCTTTATTTGCTTCCTTTTGGCGGAGTGCTTGCTGAAGACGATGCAGCCGATTTCTTTGCCTCTTAATTTCAATTCTGAGACAACTCCGTATGCCCCGAGTTTAAATGGGTTGTCCCAGCAAAACTCTGATTGGTTTCCATGAAATCTGCGCTAGTGCAAACCTCTCATTCGGGGGCTGGCTGGCTGGCTGCCTCCTCTTCAGCAGAAGTCATTTTCAACTAACAGACTGCCGTTCCTCCTTCTTTTTCTCCTTGACATTAAACACGTATGTGCCAGCCTAGCCTTGTGGTGCATACGAATATGAACTTCCTGCCGCTGTCAAAGTGGTCTTTTTTGAAACTGTTAAAGTTAGCAAAGTTAAGAAGGAAAACTCTTGTTTTTTTTTTTCCTATATTTTCATAGCTAAACTTGTTTAAATACTTTATATGTTGCTTAAATTAAAAAACAGAATATTCTTGAGCTCATTGTAATCCGTTGGACAGATGAGCTTGGATGGTGCTTGAAATTGTTTCTGCCCTCTCTGACTTTTATCTCATGTGCTCCTTAAACTCCGCTGCTGGGGGGCATCACATTCAGCCTGATATTTTCATGAGACCCTCCTCTCGTAGACGGTGATGTGCATCCTTGTTTGTTTCCTTTCAAGATGCTGTCCTGTGTCTGCTTGTCCTCTTTTTGTCTCATTTGATCATTTTGGGGAGCGCTGATTGCTTGACTTGTTTTGTCAGATAACAACAAAAGAGGACCTCAACTCAAAGCATGGGCCTGCCATCAAGACTGACTTGGAGCCGGACACGTTAAAACCAAACCTAACGGAACCAAGTGACCTCCTTTTACCAGATCAGATTGAAAAGGTACGTCCATACGTGTGTGTGCGTGTGTGTGTGTGTGTTAGTTGCTTTTGTTTTTAACATTACACATTTCCTAACATGTAAACCTATGATAATAAACATCCGACTACAGCTTGCATCATCCATCTGTGGTTCTCAGTTCTGTGTTTGTTTGTTTGTTTTCTGTGCATCGAAGAATAAGCAGATGTCGTCTTTATCCTTTGTGCTGCGATCGGAACATGACTTACACAAATCACAACAGCTTCTGCATCTCCTTTAGATTGCTGCCTTAATACTAGCACTGTATTCTTCATGAAGTCTTGTTTTAATTTCCAGTATGAAATTATCATATGTAATAACGACACTGTGCACCGAAGGAGGGGGCCGAGACGGGCTCAGCGCAGCTGATGGATGGAGCTCTCCGTTTAGGCTCACGCCAGCAAGCGCTCACCTCCGAGCCGGAGATCGCAGGTTCACAACCAACACCTCACCACGGCGCAAAACTTCAAACTGAAACACCGTCGAAAAGTGCAGAAGGCTTGTCGGTTATGAATACAAGATGGGAGACACTGTCCTGCAGGAGAAGGCTTTAGCGGGTTACCTTGACACGGCATTCTTATCGTCAAAGCAAAGTGTAGAAGCGATTAGGAAAAAAGTGTAGAAGCGATTAAAAAGGCAAATAAAATGTTAGGTTATATCACCACAGTACAAGAAGAACATAAGAGAGTGGAGCAACCAGGTGCATCTCCTGACTTAAGGCCTTCAAAATCCTCAAAGACATCGGTTAAGTAAAACCAGCCAAGTCCAAAAGGGAAGTGCCTTTAGGACTGAAGCCGGGAAGCCCTTCTTAATGCAAAGAGTTGTGGGAATCCAAACCAAACTACCACGTCGTGGAGTTGAAGCAGAAACCTGGGTGAGATATCAGGACAGCTGAGCTATTGGCCAAACAAATGAGCGACAAATGGACTGAACGGCCTCCTCTAATTTGCCGGATTTCTTATATTCTTGAATGGCTTACATAAGTTTGGAGTGTTGTTTTTGCTGCATCAGGGCATTTTCAGTTCTAGGGTTGTAGGGTCGGGTGTGCAGAGTACGGTGAAATTCTTACTTGCATTTGCCAGTCAACATGCAACACATCGTTAAATTTAAAAGTAAAAAGACCAGGGTGGAGCTGACAAAAGCGCCTGTACGTTTGACAATACTTCTTCTACAAAGACCTCGTAGAGGAATCGCAGATCTGTCTCTTTTTCATATATGTGTCCATCGGCAAGCAGCACATTCTAAAGTAATATGCGAGAGAAACAGTAGTTAATGTCGGGATGATCATCTCCGATACTTGTGCTTGTATCTCACGGTGTAGTAAGAAATGCCAGGATGCACAGCCAACAGTTGACCTCGGCTGAAGACCTCGCTGTGGCTAAGGACAAGGAGCAAAAGGAGCAGCGTTAAAAAATGTAACATGTATGTTGAAACATTTACAATTGTATGAGCCGACGTACAGTATTTCAAAGGGCAATGTAGATACTGCAAAGCGGACACCGATTTTTCAGGCCAGACATTTTTACAAAAGATACAAATATCTCAGTTCCTTACCTGAAACCTCAGAGGCCCAGATGTGTTTCAGAATTTTTTGGATTCCGGAGCAATGGGAATTAGAGTCATGACAATAAGGTACAAGTGTTTGTGTCACTTAATGGTGTCTTTGAGAGGACTCACCCTTGTACCTGAGCACATACGTGACATTTTAACTAATTTTGTATACAAGTTGTTATCTGCAGCTGTGCTTTTTGTGATTTTCTTACAGAAAACCAAGAGGTGCTGTGTGACATGTACTCAACTCCGCTCATCCACATAGGTAGTGCATGATTGATTAGGCAAAGCAACATCCATTTGACAAGCACCATACGACAGTACAATATAACGAGACTAAAGGCGCAGGACGATAAAGTTTGAGCAATGCCCGATATCCATATTAAAGTGCAGAGTGCAAAGTGACAGCGCATAATTGGGCAAATGTTACCGTGATATGGCACTGGGTGATAGATAGGAGCTTGGGGAGAGAAGCTGTGCTGGTCCTGATGCTGTGGCAGGAGGTCAAACGGGTGAGAGACAATGGCGTAGGCTCATCGTAGACAGCGGGTCTGAAAGATGTCCTGGATCGAGGTCAGGGAGACCCCTATGATCCTCTCAGCGGTCCTCACTGCACGCTGCTCAGTCTTGTGCTCATGGGCTTTGCTGTTCCCAAACCACACAGTTGATACGGTTTGTCAGACACTCTCCACAGTTCCTCTTTAACAGATCGTAAGAATCGTTTGTGGTAAGCTGATTCGCTTCAGACTCCGCATGAAAAGAGAGGCGTTGTCGTTGTGCCTTCTTGACAAGAGAGTTGGGGTGGATTGTCAAGGCGAGGTCATCAGAAATATAAACCCCAAGAAAGTTGTTGCTGCTGACTCTGTCCACAGCAGAGCCATTGATGAGCAGTGGTGAACAGTCTTCTGAAATCGACAAGCATCTCTTTTGTCGTCTTATTATCATCTTCACCACACCACCTCCCCAGATGTTCCACCTCCTCTCTGTGTCATCATTATTGATGATGAGAGCCACTTTAGTCGTATCATCCTCAAACTTGACTATGACGTTGGACTGAGACTTGGTGGTGCAGTCATGGGTGATCAGTGTGAACAATAGTGGGCTCAGTACACAGCCTTGGGGGGCACCTGTGCTCAGCCTCATTGTATTAGATGTTTTGCTGCCAATGTGCAGTGACTGTGGCCACTTGATCAAAAAGTCCAGAATCCAATTACAAAGAGGAGTGTCCAGGCCCAGCAGAGAGAGTTTCTCACCCAACTGCTGGGGAATGATCGTAATGAACGCTGAGCTGAAATCAGCAAACCGCATTCTGACGTATGTATCTCTGCCGTTCAGGTGAGACGGTAAAGCGTGCAAGATGTGGGAGATGGCATCATCAGTAGAGTGGGTCCAGAGAGGTGGGGAGGATGGAGTTGATGACCAACTGCTCAAAGCGCTTCATCACAATAGGAGTCAGTGCTACAGGGCGCTGGTCATTAGGACACGTCGCCGTTGGCTTCTTTGGCACTGGAATGATAGTGGTCTTTTTGAAGGCCGTTGGGACCACGGCCTGTTCCTCAGGGGAGGGAATGGACTTGTATGCCTGTGTGTTGTTTTGAGCCTTAAAACATATAAAAGTTGTTGAGCATATCAGGGAGGCAAGTGTCCGTACTGTAGGCCGGTGGTGAGGTTTTCTAATCCGTGAAGGCCTGGATGCTCTGCCACATGCGTCTGGGGTCTTTCGAGTCATAGAAGCTGTTGTTTGTCTTCTGTGCATGCTGACTTTTAGCTTTCCTGACAGACTTGGAAAGTTCATCTCGTGCTGATCTGAGAGCCTCTTCACCTCCTGATCTGAAGGCAGCATCTCATATTCTCGGCAGAGCACGGACTTCAGCTGTCAGCCATGGCTTTTGGTTGGCATGTGGGATGATAGTTTCTTTAGTTGTGACATCCTCAATGCTCTTTCCTGTGTAGCCAGTCCCGGTTCAGTGTCTTCCTCTAAGTTAATATGGTGGGCAGAGGTGGCTGCCACCCTGAACGTATTCCAGTTGGACATTCAAAGCAGTCCTGCAGTGCTGAGTTGGCTCCTTCATGCCAGACTCTGATGGTTCTTTGTGCTGGCCTGGATGGTTTCAGCAGTGACCTGCATGCTGGGAGCAGCATGACACAGAGGTGGTCTAAGAAACCCAAATGGGGTCAGGGGTACAGAATCTTCAATGTTTGTGTAAAAAAAGGCCCAGCATATCCTCACCTCTTGTGGCAAAGTTCACATGCTGGTAAAACTTTGGTGTTACAGGTTAGAAGCTGGCATGGTTGAAATCACCGGCAATGATGAAAAAGCAGTTGGGATGGGCCGTTTCCTGCTCACTGATGACGTTCTTCAGCTTGCGCAGCGCCTCATTGGCATTCGCACTGGGTGGATGAACACTGCAACCACCATAATGGCGGCAAATTCTCTCGCCAGATAAAACGGCCGACACTTCACCACTAAAAACTCCAGCAGTGGTGAGCAATAAGTGCCATGGCATCGACTCGCCAGTCATTGTAGTCCCCGGCCGCGAGGGGGCAGGGACGTCTCTGTCCGCACAGCTGAATAGTTGAATCAGGGCCGTTGTTCTGTAACCATGTTTCTGAGTCTCAAATAGTCCATCTTCTTTTCCAGAGAGCGTACATTGGCCAGTAGCACTGATGGGAGAGCTGGATGGGTAGGCTTGGTCTTCGCTTACCACGCTTCCACTTCCTCTCTCACCAGCATCTGAGTTCCGTGTCTCTGTGGTGGAACTTTGTCCCTGTAGCAGTCCAAGGTCGCATAGTCTCTCTGTTATCGATGTGGGTGCCTCCATGTGTGTTGTTTCTCTAAATCTAAAGCCAAAAGAACATTACGACTGTAACTGAAACGAAAAGGACATGCAGTCCTGGAAATGCCAGGATAGACATTAACACGGACATTAGCAACATGGCGGTGTGCAGCATCATGTCTGTGCCATCCCTTAAACGATGCCATTTGTTTATGCCACACTCGAGGCGCTTTGTGCATGTGAGGTTGTCACCTCTACTTACTGAACATTCAAGAGCTCGACACAAAGCACAAAGGACATCTTTCTGTGTTTATTGAACTTTAAACAGAGCAACATAAAAGCTGCTGTTTACAAACAGGCATTTTATAGAAATTCAACCTGATTATTCGAAAGGCATTTAGTGGCAGCCGTGGCTATCCGCGAGCGAGTCTCCCCTGAAGCCACTCAGCACTGCTTAACTACCAGCAGCTCTTGAATGATTTAAACAGCAACGTCCCACAAAAAATGCACGGAACCTCCCTCTTTCAGTCAGCATCGTGGCAGAACTATACGAAGAGTCACCAAAGAAAGTGCAGGTACACGCCACGTGGCACCAGTCTGCAGGGTTTAAGAAATGTGCTAAATGTGGCCAGGCGCACTCTGCAGCTTTCTAACCAAGAGGTGTGAACTGTCCGAACGGAAAGGAGCCTGAAAATGACGCACACTGTTGGGCTGAGACTTCCCCTGTGGTGTGTGATGAAGAATTAAACCACTTTGTGTTAGGAAGCCATTTACACTGCCCATCACATTGCCACCATTCTTACTTTAGATTGTTGCACTTTGGAATTAGGACACTACATAGGCATAGTCAGGGATCCACGTCAGTATGGTGCCAGTTGTTTTCCTTCCATCAGAAATCCATTTCAGCTCCATAAGAGCTTTGTGACGTCTGTCCTTCAAAATATCTAGTTACTAAAATTATTTAAAAAGTCCGTGTTCACTCCCATAACAGCTTATACATCTTCTGCTCTGCTGTTTCTTCTCTGATGTCCCTCTTGTATCTGGCAACCTCTTGCCAGCTCGGCCACCTTGTCAGATTGTGTAAAGCAATCTTTTCACAGCTCAAAAATAAAAAGCGTGCTTTTACCTAGACATGTCTTAGTCCACGAGTTAGTGTTTGTTTAAAAACCGGAAATTGGATGCTTTAGCAAGTGCTTTGTAACTGGATATGAATACACCGTCACTGCCATCTAAGAGCTCGCTGTAAGTCACAAGTGAAAGGCAGCACATGGTGACCCGCACAGATGGGGAGTTGTGCCCAGAGGCAGCACACGGTGACCCGCACAGATGCCCTACTTCAGGTCTCGAGGCTCATTGCCTCAGTTTGGGGGCCTTTATCTTTTAAACTCAGACCTTATTTACGATTTAAACAGCCGCTTACAAGTGCAGACCTTGACATAGCAGTCAGTCAAAAGAGTTGATAGCAAAGCTGTATATCATCCTCCTCAAAGGAAGTACATTTTAGTTTCATTAAATAGTTTAAATGAAGAATAAAGAACGCCCTGGCGAATTGGCTCTGAGGCTAGGGATCTGCGCCGGCGATCAGAAGGTTGCCAGTTCCAATCTCACAAATGCCAGAAGTGACTCTACTGCATCGAGCAAGGCCCATAACCTGCAGTATGACGTTAATCTCAAGCAGGTCCTCCAACGTGCAGGGAAAACTTCAGGGTTGGTTGCAGGATTGGCTCTCCCAACCTGTTGTTCTGTGCAGGCCGTTTGAAGAGTTTCTGTTTTCAGTCTTCCTTTTTCAGCACTTGCCTCCTTATTTTGCGTAAGTAGAGCTGAGTGTTCTGAGACAGAATTGTGTTTGTTAAGAGGTGAAGAGGACGCTCAGCCATTTCTGGAGTGGCCCTGAGAATGAGGGTGATGTTTGCGGTCAGGCATCTTTATCGGATACTTTAGAGCTGCTGTTTATTCTTCATACAAGCCCAAACTGTTTGTACAACTGAACATAAATTCATTTTACAGAAAACAATCGCTTACATTGGGGGATGACACACTAAAAACTTGAAATAAAAGTTTGTCTCGCGCTGTTCCACTTTTAAGCCAAGAGACCCATAAACACACTGTCCCAGACCGAATGTGGCCAAGGCCCATTGACCAATCACATGTAAAGAACATGAGTCTGACTGATGAGTCTTAATCCTCCTCCATCTATTTATTTACATAAGTAACAAAGGCTAATAATTAAATTCAAACTGGTATTGTGGATCATTAAGAAGCACGGACAACGCTCTATTACCGTAGTGTGGATTGTTTCAGAGTATACACTTACCCATGCAAAATAATTTATGAACGTGTAACAGTAGCGCCATTCATACCAGATGGAAGCACAAGTTATACTGCGTTTATTTTGAAGACAACTCTCGATGAACATTGGAATACTCCTGCTGAGCCTCGTCTTCACCATGTGTTGGATTAGGTTGCCAAGGAATGTTGGATGCCTGCGTCTTCTCTGAGGTAGATGAGGGTCTCCATCAGAGTCCGGGTCCTCCAGCACAGGCCTGTAGTTCCCGATGTCGAGTTCCTTTCGTTTTGGTGTCCCAAACCCACCTCTGCCCCTCTCCAGCTGCACTGAGCCATTTACTTTTCTAGTTTGTCCATTAATGTGAACTTCTTACACCACTTCACGATACTTTACTTGTAAAGTGGTTACTGAATTAATACAAGTAGCTCAGCCTGCCCTACAAGTCCATTCCCAGACTACACCTGGGATAAAGTCATCTCTTTGTCAGCGCCATCACAGATGTTTACAGCTTATAGTAGCAGACTTCCTGAAAAGCTGATGAGGGTCTGCACTTCAGAGGTGTGAATTGTACATTAAAGGGGTTTCTTGTGGTCTGCTTTTTTTGTGCAGTGGTGCAGTCCATGAATTGAATGAAGCAAGTTTGAAATGGAAGTGTGAATAAAGACGAACCAGCGCAGTTCACGTGTGAGATATGAGTCACAGTTAGGCTGTACAGGAAGGAGATTTGTGTTTTTGATGTTTTAATACAAATGTAACTTACTCCTCTGCTGAATGTCCTTCTGACTTTATGATATTTGCTTTTTCTTAGCTGGCAAAACATCTTCCCCCAAGAACAATTGGCTATCCATGGACACTCGCATTCAGTACAGCAAAACACGGGATGAGCATAAAGACGCTGTATCGCACCATGGCCGCTCAGGATTCTCCAGTGCTGATGGTTATAAAAGATAGTGATGGACAGGTACGCAGTTCTGGTTTGTTTGAAGTTGTAATCAGCTTTACCATCAAGGCCTTGTGCAGGTAAACTGTGTGCATTTTCTATTTTAAAACTGGTGACTTTTTTTATTATGCATATAAGTGTTTATGTAGTTGGTTCCCTGTATTTTTTATTTAAATTAGTTTAAATCCAGTGCAGTCTTAGACATTTTGAATGATGCTGCTAAACAAATTCTTTGCAGAGCCGAGAGCAGCCCTTCTGTTAGGGGATACACAGGAGTTCATGTCCGTGACGCTCCGTTACATTTATTGTCATAGCTGTGGCTGCTAATCAGATCTCTTGGTCCATTTGCTTTAGACACTTACTCTTGGACCTCAGAACAGCGCCATGTTATTTGGCTGACTTAGCATCACACAGACTGAAGCGTCTGTTCATAATGTTCAGTGTACAGGAGGAAGACGAGGAAAGTGGCAGTGGTGCAAGCACTAATGATGATTGATGGGAGAGGCTTTCCCTTTATAAATCCAAGCCTGATTACACAAGGAGTTTTGATTAAATTATATATATATAAAGACTTTTTAAAAACCACACTTATATTAAGTTAAAAAGCATACTAAAAAGTAAAAAAATAAGTCTCTCGTACATCACTCATAAAATAAAAGGTGGGCGCTTTTCATCAATCGACATTCAGAAAACACTTCTTAAATCTTAGCAAAAGCGCCCACCTTTTATTTTACGAGTGATGTATGAGAGACTTATTTTTTACTTTTTAGTACGCTTTTTGACTTAATATAGGTGTTGTTTTTAAAATATATAATATATATATATATATATATATAATTATTTTCAACTTTTTAGCCTTGGGTTTGTTTTAGTCTAATTTTGTAATTTTAACTCTTCCATTAATATTTCTATCCGTTACTAGTGCCATATATTGGTGAACTCTTGAGCTGTTCTTCATATGAAAATTTAATTTCTTAATTAACATGGATTAATTGATCAATTAGTGAAACTGATTATTGATTCATGTATTGTCCTCGGAAGTGATTAAGTGTACAAAATTTCAAGTCATTTGGACAATAGGAAGAGAGTTAAATATCGATTACAAGATTTGTACCAGACAACAAACAGGTGTTAAAAGTTAAAATAAGCGCGGTAATAAAATAAAATGAAGAGGTGAACTCCTACCAAAGTGTTTATCTTGAAGAGTCTGGTTTGAGACATCGCTAAAGTATGACATCTTGTACCTCAGTGCTGCTCGGTTTGACGTGGCGTCCATGACACATTCAGATTTGAAGTTCGTACATCAAACGTTTCCTTCTTTCTGGTTTAAATATGTCATATGCAGGATAGAAATGCATGACTTGCTTGAGTGATGAACAATTAAACTCCTGTAACATCAATAAAATGAACGTATTGCAGGCTGTTCTAACGTCTCCAATACCAGCCGTCTCTCACTTTCAGGCCCACGGGCACAGGCACACATCTGTGATATGGCGCAGCTCTTCGCTCTTTCACGTTATCCTTTATGACTTTTCAGAAGCCTTTCCGTCACAAGTTGAGTTTTGGACATGAGGACAGGTGGGTCTGTCTGCAGGACATGTCATGGTGACAGTCACTCGGGGTCCTGCAGTAGTCATGGCAGTTCAGCTTATTCTGCTAAAATTCATTGTACTGCTGGCACGACCTTCTTTATAACTGGGATATTCAAACAGATATTGAAAAGCAAAGCTGGCAAGGAAAGTTTTCTGTCATTTGGGCCTGTTGTTCCATGAATTGTTTGAACACTTGCACACATTTGTGAAGCAGTTCTTCTCATTTTAGGATTGTGTGGCACTGGAGGCTATCCTGGCAGCACTGGGCCGAAGGCAGGAAGCAACTTTAGACCGGAAAATGAGTCTGTCTTAGTGCATCTCGAAACTAATATTGGCACACAGTTACATTTATGGGCATCTCTAGAGCCACCAGTCAGGCTAACAGACATCTTTGGAAACCAGAGCGCTGTTTAAAAACCCACGCGAACCTGGAAGGTGTGTAGAAACGTGTGCACACACACATGACAAAGTGTCCGGGGGAACAAACCCTGGAGCTCTGCGTACGATTTCCTTTCTGTGACTGGAGAGAGCAGGTAACATATGGCCAGGATTTCTTATCCCGTGATACACAATCTTCTTAAGTCTATCTACTATGCATTTACACTCCAGTGGGGTTTCGCACACACAGCAAACATGATGGCCAAGGCTTCAGGGTCGTTGTCCTTTTGCTTTAGGGACAATCGGTTAACGACTTCGTTTAGAGTTTTGTTTTTTAAACCAATGGAAGCTTTATGGTTTTACTTTATAATTGTTAGTTGCTACTGGATGAATGCTTGTCTCGTATGGATTTTAGCTTTACTGGAAATGGCAGACACGCTGGTAAAACAATATAACGAAACTTATTATATATATATTCTGTCATAAAAAAATGTGTATTGTCAACAGTGCATCAAACCACCTTTTTGTTATTCAGAACCAGAAAAACCCAAAGCCAGTTGCACAGAATTTGTTGTCGTGTTTTCTTTCCTCTTGCAGATTTTTGGTGCTGTTGCATCAGAACCCTTTAAAGTTAGTGACTGTTTTTATGGAACTGGAGAAACCTTTCTGTTCACCTTTTGTCCCGATTTTGAGGTAAGTCTTTAGTGAAAAATGGTTAGTTATATTTCTAAATTATTAGTCTTCAATGCCATTTAATCTTAGCTTATCTTTTGTTGTGATTTTTAATTTTAAACAAAGTCTAATGAAAGAATATAACCAAAGCACATGACATGAACAGCTTCACACCTGAGTGCTCAGTTAAAAGCTGGTGATGCTGCAGAAATGACCACAAGATGGCAGAAGTGTTCCTGAGTGTTGGTGGCAGTCGTCACACTCGGACAGCCGGGAGATTCTTACTTGCACGTACAATCAACATGCTTATTGACACTAACACTAAAAATAATAATAAAACCTAGCAGTAACTACCTCAAATACTATGAAGAGCGGTGTCTGAGGAGAATGTCGCCCTTCTTTGTGGTTTTCACTCAGTCCTCATTTTGTGTCGGGTTGAGAGCTTCAGCCTCCACAAGGTGCTTTACGGTGCACTTCACAGATATGAATGGTACAATAAAACACAGAAGCAACAGTACACGTCTGTCGAACAATCAGAGAGTAAAGCTACAGATCAGTGTGTGAGGCATTAGTGATGGACAGAGCAGTGGTCACGAGTAAAGGAGGTCGTACAGGTCAGGCATCGCGAAGTGAGGGCTCAGAAGAACTGAAATTTGTCAGTCGGTCAGTTTGGGCCAAGTCATCGGGTTGGTGTCATGCAGCCTGGTAGACTTGGGGAGGAAACGCCATTTGAGAAGCCAGAGCAGGTAGGTCTTCAAGGAAAGAGAGACCATCGTTTTGTCTCTTTTAAGTCATATCAGAACCCCGTACTCCTTTTCATTTATGTGTGATCTAAAAGGAGTTGGGCCCAGTGAAACTGTTTTAAAATTACCCATGCAGTCTGGAGGAAGCGTCCTTAATTGGTGTCGGAACTTTTCATCTCGAAAATCAAATTCTCTGCAAGTTCAGAAAGCCAAACACAAAATGAGGTCATCTGATTGTTTCATTGTTTCTCCCATCCATCTTTGTATAAAATAGGATCAGAAGCAGAATAATGAAATAGATTTCATTTATATTGGGATCCTGAACAGTACCTGGCTGTGTGAAGTGTGTCGGTCTTTATGGTTCACCCTGAACCTGCCGAGTGTGGTGCTTGTGTTTTGTTTTGTGTGCGGTCTGAAGGTGAGGAAAGCAGAGACACGTTGTCACCTAACGACACTTCACAGATAACAACCCAGTTTACGATGCCCAGTAGTTTTATTCCATAAATAAATTATAATATTTGTGTGGTGTCAGAACTCTTTACTATGGGTTATGCACTGATAATGTGAGAAATGTCCCTGTGCAGAGTCAGATGTCCATCTACGCAGTTTCTGGCCTGCTTATGTTGGTTAGGGTCACGAGGTGCCACTCACACTGATGCTGTCCCCTTTCATACTGTAGTGTCATAATCATGGCATGCATTCATTTGCCACGTAAGCCCCTTGTTAAGTGAAGCTTTGTCTAGAATTTTTAAAAGGCAGTTCATCCATGGTCTTAACGGGTGGCATTATTTGGGGCACCAGAGCAAACATGAAAGAAAAGCCAAATCAACACCTTGACTAGGAGTGCCTAATGCCAGGCTACTGTCTAATGTATTCGTAACGTTAATATGACCGTTGTTACACGATGGTCGATGTCATTCACTTCTAATGGGAGTCGTCATAATGTTTGGGCTAATCGATAAGAAGTAAGAAATAATAAAAAGAACGGACCTGGGCAACTCGTATATGATGATGGCAAAGGTGCCTGGCTGTTTAGGCTTTCCTGGTGGCCATTGTTTTAGCCCAGGATGGTTAGAGAAAGTAAAGATGTGTCTGAAGCAAATGTGAGTTCATACTCACCTGCTGTGTATGCACAGGAACTCGTCCAGTAACGTTTCTATTTTCTCACACTTAACCTTTGAAAAATTAAACGCTTGCCAGATGAGGTCAAAAACTGGGCATTGCTTCAGTGCCAGGATGTACTGTCTGCGCTCCACAGTTAACTCGATGATCGCAGAGCATTTCTAGCGTAGAAAGGTGACAGCCGTGATGTGACGACTATCATTATCTGTTACTTCTGGAGCAGCACTGAGTCTCCCAGCTTTTGTTCTTCAGGTCTTCAAGTGGACAGGGGACAACATGTTTTTCATTAAAGGGGATATGGACTCCTTGGCCTTTGGCGGTGGCAGGTGAGTAGTGTACAGTATTTGCACTAAAAGAGTGTACTTGTTCTGGCTTTGTAATGTTGTTATGGCAGCCAATCAGATTCTTTAATGCTCTAGTGCAGCTAGGACGCTCCTCTGCACGGAGACAGTGCCGCCACTTCAAAAGTAAAGGAATACTCCATCCAAAGTGATATTTTGATGGTGCCTACCCTCCTCATCCTCGGCTCAAGAGTCTGGTCGTCAGCTCTAGAGCTCAGTCCTGTGAATGCGTTTCCGGTTTATTCATCACTCTGCTTTTCTGAAAGTTTTAATTTACCAACATTTTATCAAAGGCTGCAACTGGATAACTTGACGTGAAGGTTATGTGAGTGACGTGAGATTTTTTTTTTCATGGACATGTTTGATATTTGCTGTTGTCCAGCATTCCTCTCCATAGGTGCCCATTCTATCAGAAATGTTGTGATCTCATGAAAACATGAAATGAAAAACTTTTCTCAGCCTTAACTGCAAACCACTTGGCACAAGTAACATAAAAAATGTCATGTTTTGGGTGGAGTATCCCTTTAGCTCATTTGAACCTGATCTATTTAGTTACGTAATGAATGAAAGTGCAGTCAGTGAACGTCGAAGGTGCCAAATTAAACAAAAGGAACTTCAGTAAACAGTTATTGAACATTTATAAAAATGTACCCTGCCGACAGTTTAATGGGCTGTAGGGCTCGTTTCACCAAAGCCTTGGCCCACATTTCAAAACTCCGTGTCCAGACTGGGCTGTAAAACCTTGAGAAGTGACCCTTAGAGTGCCAGCTGTTATACTCGCAGTCTGAGTGACAGGACCCTGACACTGCAGTGGCTTTGATGAAGAGGATAATAAGTTTAGTGGGGAAAACAATTTTAATGATTTACAGAAAAGAAGACCAAGAGGAAAAAAAAAAAAAAGAAAACGACGACTTGAGGACTTTGCAGGTTTAACAGATTGCAGCAAAGTTTAAGGAGACGCCTACAAATAAATGATTGGCGTGGACATATTGTGACAAAGCTTGAGTGGTGCCACTTGTAAAGGTATTGAGAGTGATGTGGCAGTTCTTCATTGAGTATTTAAGAGAGGTCTGCAAAGAAAGAGTTTGTTCTTTTTAATTGGCCAAACTAAGATGGCCTCTGCTTTTTTTTTTTTTATCCTCCCTTTGACGGTGCATTCTTTGAAATGAAGAAGTGACGCTTTAAGATGTGTAAATGAGCTCCATTAGCACATAAGTTGTAGATCGAAATCTTACACAGCCAGTCATTTTTAATTTACTCTTTTTTTTTTTTTTTTTTTTGTTTGTAATCTCTTTTCAGCGGAGAATTTGGCCTGTGGCTGGATGGAGATCTTTACCATGGGAGAAGCCATTCATGTAAAACCTTTGCCAATCACACACTTTCTAAGAAAGAAGATTTCTTTGTTCAGGATATTGAAATCTGGTCTTTTGAATGAAGTGCATTTTTAGAGTTAAAAAACATGACCTTTAAATTAAAGCAAGCGTCGCCAGTCCCAAATCTGAATATGCATTCATCAGTTTTAAATAAGGGTTCATTTAAAGTATAACCTACCGCTTGTTATCTTTGAACGGCCATTTCGCACAGAAGTGTACCGCAGATAATTCTTTTTCCGACTCCATGGTATAGTTCTGGTACTTTTGGAGCTATTCATAGATTATATCAAATGAAAGTTGACAATTCCTTGTTTATTCCTTAGCTTGCGTACGCATAATTATTAAATTGAGAATAACAGACATTTTCATGCTTCCGGAGCAGGTTTGGTACCAGCAGATAAGAGTCCCGGATTATTAAAATGAACTTTGTGAATCATGCATCTTAATGGGAAACGCACCCAGCCTAGAAGGTAGCAGGATGGAAATCTGCCGTTAATCTGTTCTATGACATCTAGTTCCTGACATAGGGTGCTCTGTGTGGATTTTAAGCAAGAATGCACTCCCTTAATTAACAGGAACCGGCGTGTTGCATACGCTCATTGGAACTCCAGTGTACATGGCCAGCTCGAAATCGTCATCGTCGTCGTATCACATTAAGGACTTCCACCTTAGACACATGAGCCCAAGTTCCTTCAGCGTCCCTGCTGGGTACCCGCCCTCGAGTTGTGTATTATAGTCCTCCTGCCATTCAGTGTTGTAGCACACCATCTGCAAGCACATAGCTAGTGTTGGATTTGCCCTCCTTGTGGTTTTACTGTACGTCAAGTGGGTGTGTGTGTGAGTTGAGCTAGCAGCAGCCCTCCAAAGAGTCGTGTACACTGTACAGTACGTGGACAGTCCTGTGTTACAGTAGATGTGTGGCATACGCAAATTACTGTCGTGACCTCCGAGAAGCAGCAGGTCGGGGTGGGGGGGACAGCGGGCGTCTGTGCGGGCACACAACTGCCAAGGGGACGGACAGACGGACAAACTACTATATAGTGCTGTTAAGTGTGACAGTGACCTTTTGTGCTGATATTTCAGCTTTTACAGATATATAATGTATATTACCCTGTACATTAATGTTAAAATATTAGGTTTATTCCTATATAAATATATATATATAAATATATAAATTGTGGATTGATGGGTTGCTTATAGCACTTTATTCTAGATATTTTACAAATGAAGACCAGGTATGTAGACCTCAATTAGAAGTAGATGTACAGTACTATTTTTTTTATTTTTATTAATTTTTCTCTTTTTTTTGGCTTTGTTTAGTTTAATAAAGATGTTATTTGTCTTGGGAAAGTTTGCTGCTGGAAATTTAAAAAAGGGCAAAATATAATGTTCTGTATTTAAAAACATATTTATGGTGAATGTTGACAATTCCACAGGGCATTTTGTTCCCTACATGTTTTACCAACAGTTCTGTAATTATGTTCGAAACGGATGATGGATTTGCAAATTGTAAATAAAATGAAAGCAGCTCTTTCTCTGTCCGCGGCCTCTCAGGCTTTTATTGTCCACTTTGAGCCGCCGTCGTCTTACTGGAACACGTTTGAGGAAGTCTTGGGGTGTTTCATTTTGGTACAAGCGTAATCCTGAGATGATATCAGTATAAACCGTCAGGCCGTTTTACTGGCGCTCTCTGTGTTTGGTTTATTTACTTTCTAAGAAATGTGAACGTCGTGTTCTTCTTCAGGGGCCATGCTCGTTCTGCTTTGATTTTTCTTTGTGTTCATTTTCTGTACGCTGTCCTTCAATGGAGATGGCATGGCAGCAGTGAAGGAGACCGGGGCTCACATCCCGTGTCCAGCCTGTGTGGACCCCACGGTCCAAAGACATGCGGTTTAGGTAGGGGGTGTGTGTGTGTGTGTGTGTGTGTGTGTGTGTTCACCCTGCCTAAGAATCCTCTCTTGCCCGCTGTGCTCACTCGGACAGGCTTCAGCTGCTCAGGATAAAAGCAGGTATAGAAATCAGATGGGTGTTGTGGGCACAATCAGTGGCGTGGTGAGCACAAGGTTATTCATGTAACATTAGTGGTGCGCCTCTCGCCTGCAACATTAAGAAGGCGTAAAGGAAAAACACACCTGGCTTACTGCGAGCCGTCTGCTCCTGCTGTAGGAACGAGCCAATCAGGAAGCTCTGTTATTAGAGCGAGCGAGTGTGCGACTCGACAGCAGTCAGGTGCGAGTGCGTGCCTGGCATACACCAGCTCCTGAGTGCACAGAATAAGATCCACCATACCCTACAGTCTAATAGTGGTAAAGAGCACAAAGAAGTGGCATACAAGTTAACCGCATGTGGGCAGAAACAATAAAACAACTAAACAAAGACAAAGTGACAAAGGGAGGAGATGACTTGAGGCTTTCTAAGAAATTGACAGAACACCTGCACCCTTCTGCTGCTTTTATTTCAAAATGTGTTTGTGTGGCCAGGCTGTGTAGTAAGTGGAGGAACGGCCACCATGTGGGTGTAGTGCGTCACAGCTGAAGCCACAAAGCGTTTTCTGTGCTGATGACGATGAGCCGGATTGGTGAGTTCCTGATGCCACCTCAGCGCATCCGAGCCAATGTTGATGACCTTGTGATCGGCTTCTCTTTTCAAGTCTATTGGCTGCTTCTTGCATGGTATGACTGGGCAGCATGTCTAATGATATTATAATGCGGTGCCTTCCCATTCCCAAAAGTTGGCTTTTCCATGAATTAGCGATGTTTTCATTCATCGAAGAAGAGAACATCACAGGTGTTGGTCACTTGGGTTATCTGAAAAGGCGAAAGATGAGATGAGAACTCTGAATGTTGTCACCGATCCTCTCCTCGCTTGTGTGTACCCAAGGCATTCAAATCGAGCTGTCGGGTGAACCGATGGTCTGAATTAGTGGAGCTTCTCCATCCAAGTGCGTGCGGACCGAGCAGTGGCATCATCTCACTTTTGAGCCAGGCCTCGGGTGTCACATCATCCGTTTTTACATTGGCAGTGGTCTTTGGCATCTGTGGCTCTTTGGACACAAACGATGACAGGCCAAGTAAAGAACGTTATTTCAAATCCAAACAGAATTAGCTGGGCGGTGAGTATGGCGAGGAATGCGGCGTATGTGTTTCAGGTTGGTGACAGCAAATCAGAGACGCCCCATCAGTGAAAAAGCGTCAGACTAAAAGAGTGATTATGACGTCGTCGTCTCTGCCCTGCCACAACATTTCACCCTCAAAGTGCAGCTTGCCGTGTTTCCTGGCGCGCATTAAGATGCCGACGACCTTATCTGAAATTCTCACGTATCTGTCGAAAAGCTGCGCGAACGTGACTCTGGTCTTTCCGTCAGGGTCCGGGTCCACCAGGGTCCTGATGATGAAGCACATGTCGCTGATCTCGCGCTGGATGTGAGCCTCGGCCCTCCTGGCCCGCTCTGCCGTTTTCGAGCCTTCCTTCGGCCTGCCGTAGCCCTCGTCACCTTTACGCAGGCGAGTGGCCATCGACATTTCGTAGTCGAATTCCTCGCTGAAGGGGTTCAGTTTCTGAGTCACCACGTGCTCCTCAGCCCAGTTTTGCCACTTGCTTTTCAGGTTGGTCACTGGGCTGTATTTCTTGGTAACGAGGCTGATCTTCTTGGCTTCCTCCACGTCCCGGTTGACCCTGCAGACATTAAAAGGAGGGGCTTATGTTACTCAAGTGAGCGAGCGGAGCGGACCCCTCCACGGCCGAGTCTTACACGTCTTAGGGGTGGCGGTGCTTTGATTTGGGGCTGGTTTTGGATTTTGCACATGGTGTTTGGGGGGGGGTGCTTGTGGTGGTTTTGGAGATTGAATTTCTTGTATTTTTTTCATGTCTGGTCAATTGTGCCCCAAAAATGATGCCGGATGTGAGGGGAGTTGAGGGTGGTCTGTTCAGTGCTGTGACCCCAAGCATCTCCACCCTCGTAACCTTGGGAATACGAACTGGGCGAGCTGGCTGGGGCCTGACCTGCTGCAGCTTACTGCGTGGACGTGCACCTCGTCACAGGCGGGTAGGCGGGCGTGTGCCAGTACAGCTACGTATCATCTATCTATAAAGCGCCTCCTTTAAAAAGGTTACATATTATAAATGTGTTGTTTGTCAAGATCCCAAAGTGGAGGCTTGGTGAATGCCACTCGGTGCAGGTGGTAAAACGCCAGGAGTGCTGCTGTGTGCTATGTAGTGCCTCTCTTGTAAACGGGGACTTTAATTCCTCTGTGGTTATCACGGCAACATGACGGCCTATCAGGTGAGGAGGAAAGTCCCTGGGCTCTGCACATGTGGCTGGCACTGCGCCTATGATGCCCACCTCCATTATGAATGCACCATCCCATGGCCTCCCTCCTCAGATTCCACGGGCCGCGCAGAAATTGAGAAGTGCATTTTGTAAAAATAAATAGTGACAAGTGACTGTCACTGCCACTTATCCTAGGAGAATAAAAGTGGCCCATTTGAACAGAATGGGTCTTCTGGGGTCTGAGAGGTTTCGTGGGCCGCAGACAGACAGACGTGGCGCTGACAGCTGCGTGGTCTTTGCCCCTCTGCTCCCATTTAAGAGCGACTTTCTGGACGCGACTATGAGCTGCAGGCAGAGGAGGAGGAGGAGGAGGAGGATCATCCATAAAATGTGACCTTCCTGACACTCCTGGCTGTCCTCGCCGCATTCCCGAGGCCTTTAGGTGTGACGTCCCTTTACTGAAGCCTCTCTTGTGACATTTGTGACATTATAGCTTCTTTCATTGTTTTGTTTTCATCCACGTAACTACAACACGAGTCCTCAAGTGACCACCCCATCCTGCCAGAGGGGCCTACGCACTCGGGAATCTGCTGGCCATGTGGTTCAGTAAAGGTGAGGAGGACACGTCAGGCATGGAAGAGAAGGTGAAGAGGACGGGCGAGTGTGTGTGTGTGTGTCTGTCTTGTCTGTGTGTCTCTCTCTGTGCGCTGCGGTCCTTTTAGATCTGCAAAGAGCGCCCCCTACAGGCCTGAGCTCCCTCTTCTCACTCATAGCTGCCCACCTTCTAACTTTCCTTTGGAGAGGCGGTCAGGGTCCGATCACCAGGGGGGGAACAGAAGGACTACCGGCAAGTGACCGGCAGATCAACCAAATGACACCAAACAGGTGTGACACCAGAGAGTTTGGATGGCAACTTAACGTGGAAATGATGAATACGGTAAGAAAGGTAGGAACCGTGACGTCACAACTGTCTTAGTGTCTTTCACAGCCTGCGATGTCACAAGGACAATACTAAAGCTCTATATGGTGCCTTCTCACAAGGTCACTGAGGGTGAGTAAGCGAGCCCACCTCATATAGCGCCTTTCACAGTCTCTTCTCTTACAAGAGCCGTGCTGATCCCCTCTAAACACTTGGCTACGGTCAGCCACTCCCTTATATGGTGCCATTCTAAGGTATGTGCCCACCTGCCTGGTGACTTACAGCCCTCAACGGCTCCAGACCGCTGTACACAGAAGAGCAGCATATGGAGCCGGGCACTCCTGCCCCGATGGTGCCCACATACTCACCCCTGTGTAGTGCCTTTTTTGGACTCGCCGGACCACCGCTTGCTCCATCCCCTTTGTTTCCTCACGTCTGTTTTCCTGTCCTTGCCTTCCTGAGGAAGACGTTTTGATACCCGATGCCTTTCATGCAGTCGGCCACCTTTCACCAAACCCCCTCGCCTGATCACAGTGCCAGCCCCTCGATTATCTTTTGAGACTTGGACTGTGCTGTGCAGTCAGAGGTGGGCACAACAGGCGTCCCCCTACACCAGCATTTGGACCATTCAGAAAAAGATGCCAGCAGGCACGCACAGAGAGGGCACAGCAGAACCCAGAAGTTGCCCGACAGACCAACATTCTATTCAACTTCACAGCACTGACTTGGAGCGTAAGACCAATCAAATGCCCGAGGGTCCCGGGGGACCTGCAGGCTCGGGTAAGTAGTGGCTGAGCGGATGAAGTCTTGGGCTGGGCACCACATGGATGATAGTTGAATGGCCACCTGTGTCATGGCGCACTGCACGTGTTCCGGTTCTCCTGCAGAAAGGCGCTATATAAGATAACATGTGCCTTTGTCAGTCAGAGGCTACTTACACCACCGCCGACGGGCGTTTAATTCTGGGACATGGCGCCTCCTCCTCCTCCACCTGCTGCTGCTCCTCCTTTTCTGCCTTTTCCGGTCCTTGGTGGTTCTTCTCGTCACCTTCCAGAAAGCCGCTGTCCTCTGTGTCCACGCTGCTGCTCCTGGTGCCCCCCGAGTGGCCAGCAGTCAGCTGGTTCTCCTTCTCCATCTCCTTCCATCCCTGGGTCAGCTGGCTCACCAGGTTGGTGCACTTCCTCCTCCGGGTGGGCGTGGTGTTCCCGAGCGGCGTGGGCCGAGGGTCGCTTTGGTCCTCCTCATATTTCTTTGTCAGCAGCTGGATGTCCCTGCCTTTGTCCTGCACCCGACTCGTCACACTTTTCGTCACCTGCCCGCTCCTGATCCTCGACTCACTGGGCTCGCCAGCCTGTGCTGTGTCGGTGTGCCTGCCTGCCCAGCTCCTTCTGCCCATGCTGCCACTCCCCTCCTGCTCGGTGGAACACGGGGACCACCCCGAGGGCTCGCTGTCCCGCTTCTTCTCGTTCTCGGCCACCCAGCACTGCCAGCTCTTGGCCAGGCTGCACACCATGCTGGAAGGCCGCACTCTGCTGGCCACCTTCTTCTGCTGGCCACTCCGTCCTCTCTCCGTCATCGGGCCGTGTTTACTTCGGCGTCCACGTGTACTCTGGACCCCCTGCGCTGGCTGTCGACTTTTAAATAGGACAGTGGAAACTATGCGAGGCATCCCTGCCATTTGATCCCTGCCACAGCTGGCAGCCTTAAAAAAAAAAATCCCAGGATCACCTTTCAGGAGTGGACGACCCTCGGCGCTGAGAGCAGGACGACGAGCGAGGGACTTCTCCTGACGCCTGTGGGCACTTCATCTGCTGCATCCTGCGATGAGTAGTGGGCACAGAGAACAGGGACGTCCAGAAGGGACCCCAGACCCGAGTGACATAGGAGCGCAGTCAGTCCCGTATCACGGCCTGGTGGGCTCCAGTTTGGTTATCAAGCACGTAAGCCAGAGTCCACAAGAACACAGGGAGAGCATGTAGACCCTCCACAATGGCGGCAGGACCCACAGAAATGGGGGCTGGCACGCTGGGCACCAAAAGCCCACTTAGCCACCTGAGTTCTCCCTTTGGCTGGCTCAGCAGGCTGAGATGGTCACTCTCCAGCATGTTTGTGCCAGGGTGGTCATCATGAATGGAGCATGGTGGCACACTGCTTGGCACTTCTGCCTTTTGGGTCTCCTTGAAGAGTAGGTGGCTGTTATGGGGTCACCTTGGGCACTGAGCAGTTCATCTGTGTGGATGGGTTCAGAGATGCGTCCACTAGGGGGCACTTCAGACCCGTGAGGACTGTGCGGGTAGGCCGTGTGCCAGTCTGCAGGTCCAGGTGAGAAGCTACCCGTTGCTTGCTGACTAAACGTCTCGAGGTGTTTGGCTGCTGTTGATCGCACTCTGCTTGTCCACGTAGGACCCTTGTCACCTCTGGGACCTGTGACAAGTTCATGAGAGGTCCGGCTGCACCTTAAATATAAAGAAACTCTGAGCGGGTCCACCTTACCGAAGCCCCAGAGGGGCCTGTTATATAGCGCCTTTCATTTCTGGGTGACACATGGTGCCAAAGCAGGTGACGCTAAGAAATGTGCTGAACTCCCTGTCTGTCCTGTGTTATATAGCGCCTTTCATATTGCCACTCTGCAGTGAGTAGACAGACAGACATGTGGCTCTGTTACTCGTGACAGTAACCCTTTCACTGGGCTCTGGCGCTGTGACACAGAGGACCCCATAAATCATTTGACCTGTTATTTAGTGACTTTTCACATTACGGTTCCCCCATATAGTGCCTTGTGCTCTTTCTTGGCTGGGCAGTGATTGTGTGTGGGTCCTCGTTAATGTCCCCACACTTGGCTTCACTGGCATGTCTCCAAGTGTGCCCTTCACTGGACTGGCCTCCCTGCCAGGGTGGGTTTGTGCTTCTCTTTGACCGGGTTTAGGACGGGAAGTGCCTTCAAGCAGGGTGAGGCTGGCGGTGCTCTCCATTGGCCTCGAGGAGTCGCCCTCTGAAGATTTGTCAAGGTGGCATTACAATGTCGCTGACGTGCACGATCGGACAAAATGTTTTCTTAAATGTAATAAACTTCAATAATTAACAGATGGCCGCCGCTTTGGGTTTTCACCTCTCTGTTTTTTAGAAGAATGTTTGCTACACCGTCCCAAGAGAGCCTAACTACGGACCCTTCTGCCACCGTCTTGTGGTCGCTTTAGGTAAATCACGTGCTCGGAAGGTGGCACGCAGCTGACCGCCGTTACTCAGTGACAAGAGGCTGGCGCGCATTGGGCATGCGTAGTGGGGCTCGACTAATAATAGGCCTCGTAAATCAGGAGCGAGAGAGAGAGGGAGAGCGAGCGAGTGAGTGAACGCGCACGCGCCAGAGAAGGAGACGTCAGAGAAGCAGCGGGGCGGGGCGTCACGTCAGCGCGCGGCATAAGGACTGAATAATCGGAGACTGCGCTGAGCGACCGAACCGAACCGAACTGCAACGCGGCGCTCGGTCGATCGAGGACCACTCCGGTCGTCTGAGACAGGAAAGAAGAAGGCCGTGGAGCCGCACAAGCGACCAGGACACCATCGGGCGCCGAGGACTGCGACTCCTGAGCAAAACGTCAAAACAAACGAAAAGAAATGAAACGTAAAATAAAAAATATAAAAATACTCCCTCGAAAAGAAACGTCCTGGTCAGCATCTGCCTGGTGGGATCTGAGGGGCAGCAGAGCGAATTGACAGCGGACGGCGGGGAGATTGGCTTCTCCTTTTATCATCTCTGCTCAAAGTTCTTAAATCGGATCATTTATAGCGCCTTTCATAGCAGATGATTCCGTACCGGCGATTATGAGTGGCTCGTGAAAAGAAGAAAATCATGGACGACGGTAAAAGGCCGCAAGAACAGAGTGAAAAACGTGAACTGGAAAGCCGGGGGCCGAGTTAGCGCACGTCGGCTTTTAGGTCACAATTTGCATTATTTAGTCAGAAATAAAAAGTACAAATAAAAATCTACCGGCCCGTGTGTTTAACTAGCTAGCTATTTTATAGTGCCTTTCACTTCTGTGTATCACTTATTAGACGCTGCCTTTGATATGTCTGTCTCCATCTGTTCTATAGCGCCTTTCCTTTCTAGCCACCTAGTAATGTTTTTCATCTACATTCAATGTACATCTGTCTGCCATATCTATTATATAGTGCCTTTTATATCTAATAATCTCATTTATGTGGTGTATTTACCATCGTTCTCCCTTCCATATTTAGTTCCCTACCTGTTATATAGCGCCTTTCAGATCTGCTTATGTAGCTGTGTCCTCACCTCTGCCTACTTCACATTTATTTATGCATAGGTTTCCACTTCATGTTGTGCCTTTTCTTTTATCTGTCACTCTGTGTGTCCATCTGTCATCTCGTATACTGTATGTATATAGTGCCTTTCAGGTCACAGGTCACTTCACATCTATCACGTGTGTCCATTTATTATTATTATTATTATCTCCCTATCACATGGAGCCTTTCTATTTTTTTGATGTCTTCCTTGAGCAGCACAGCTCCTGAGTCTTTTGTCTAATTTCCCCCCCTGTAGTTTCTCTCTCAGTTTCCATGTTGTTTATAGCGCCTTGCCTTGCCCGCCTTGCCCGTCTTGCCTATCTTGCCCGCCTCTTATTTTTTTTTTCTCGTTCTTTTTCTGGTCGCCTGCTCACTTTGTTCTCTACTGCCCTCTGGTGTCCACTCGGTTCTCTTTTGTTCTTGGTGGTCCTCTGGCTTGCCTGTCTGGACTGCCTGCATGTTTGACTGGCCCTTGTTTGTTTATTTATTTATTTATTTATTTATTTATTTATTTAGTATTGTTTTTCTTTTTGAGGGTCTTTTATTTCCATTTGTTTCCTTTTTTTTTGTTCCTTTTGTTTCTACAGCAGCTCTTCATTTTATAACTCATTCTCTTTTTTTGCTGACGTTGCCCGAGTCCGAGGCGCCACATTTGGTCTGTGAACCTGCACGGTCTGATTGTGTGAGTCTGAAGGCCGACACTTCAGATGCCTCGATGGAGTCGAAAGTCCACAAATGGACCTCCCGAAGTGGCAGCGCTGACCCAGGGTGGGCTTCTCATGTGGTTAGCGGCTCAGCCGGTGGAGAGAAGAGGCCAGGAAGGCCAGGAGGGTTCTGTGGCGCCCCCTGGGTGTGGAGCGCCTCGCCTGCTATGCTGTGTCCCCCCTCTGGAGGACCAAGAGCAGCCAGGCTGACATAAGAGCCACCAGGTCTGGAGGACCCCAGGCTGCTACCCGAAATGAGGACACAGTCGGACACTCGGCTGGCACACAGTGTTAGGGCTGTGTGGTATGGGGTGGTGTGGTGGTCCACAGGACTTGATGCAGTTTTGGACTGTCCAGGTGGCTTGTTGGGCACTTGAGAAGCGCGGACCCCTGCTCTTTTGACACTGGTCTCAAAGTCTGGGTTGGGGGGGGGATGGAAGAGGACAGCAGGCCTCCTGGAGTGTTTGCCGTCCCCTCCACCTTCATTCTTTATTTTCGTGTGAAGTGCCAGCGGGCCGCACTCGTGGAGCAAAGCATACTTGGAAATAATGACACGTGTGTGATGTGGTGATTTGGGGACCGTGATGTGCCAACTGTGAGAAGAAACAGCTGGGCGGGCATGAACATGAAGTCCACGGGGCACCATAGCAGTGAGGACGGGACCCTCAGAATGAGCCCACCGGACAAGGTGGCCTCCTTTGTTGGGTCTGAAGTTCAGTCACACCGACTCCGCAAACGGAACGTTGTCACACGTGAAGACGAAGTCACTTAAGAGAGCGGACAGCGGGACACAGCGATAGGAAAGGCACCTTATAACAGAGATCAACAGGTCAAGAAATGCTGACCCCTCAAGCGGACACCTAAGACTTGGCCCGGTCAGGCGCTATAAAGGCCCCCCGTGGTGATCCTTCACGCACTTCTGCTGTTGTCCATAATGGCCGTCAGCTTGCACTTCATTCTTATTACGTCCGGGGGGTCCCGTAACTGAGCCTGCCATCTTAGTCAGCTTGTTGATTTGGTGGTCCTCTCTTGATGTCATGTGACCCACCCAGAAGAATTCCAGAGAATCAGGAGTCTGTCGTGTGCTTCCCTCTGTGGACCCCCAAGTGTCAATCACCAGTTCCTTGGGTTTTAGGAGGCTCTTGGGGTGGAAGGCAAAGACTCCAGCTCTCTCTCTCTCTCTCTCTCTCTCTCTCTGGGGTCACCAGAAGCCCCTTTAGGACCCACAAAGGTACCTGACAAATGGAGCCAAAGTGTCCTTATGGGATTGAGACAAAGCCCAAGATAACATCCTGCCAGCTTTGGGAAGCGATCAACCCCGGGGCACTCCTGCTGCATGATGGGAGAGTTTTAGTCCCTGTGCCCACACTGCCACACCTTTACAGGTGAGCTGACGACACTGGGAAAGAAAAGGCCGGTGATGTCCTGGGACAATGGAGAGCAGGTGGGATGGGAGGAACTTGAAGAAATGAAGCGTCCACGAGAGCTTCACGGGTGCCCGGTGATACGAGATGTTTCAGGTAAGGCAGACGGACAGACGTGTGAGACGTGTGAGGAGAGGGGACCGGATCACTAAGATGCTGCGTGGATTTGTACGGGTGGGCAGGAACTTCACTGGGCGGTGATGACCATGTAAGCCTGTTCTGTAGCACCTTTCACATCTGGCTATTGAGCGATCTCTTATATAGCGCCTTTCACGGCCATGAGCCTGTCTGCTTGCCGTGCCCTTCCTTCCTAGCTCTTATATAGCGCCTTTCGTCTCCCTCCATCTCTCATAGCACCAGAGAGCGGTGAGGCGTTACTTGAATTTCATTGGTCCCTGGCCATGTGGCCTCAATGGCCCAATAAGGCTGCAGTGTAAACAGTGACCTCTAGTGGCCACTGAGTGAAGTGCATTGAAGGCTTCAGCCTGAAAACCCAAACACCCAAAGATGGTCCCGGGGCGTGAGGGGCACAGCGCAGAGTCATGAGGTTTAACAAAGTGTCCAGATGACGCAGTGGGACACCTCGAATTGTGACCAGGCTGACTCGGCAATGACCCCGTCTTCTTGTGTCCTTCCCCATGTCCTGCCACTATAAAGGGACGTTCATGTTTGTCTGTCACTAACTATGGTGCCTGAGAGTGGCAGTGTGTCGATTGGCATGTCAGTAAGGATGCCAATGTCCTGTTACCCTCTCACACCCATTATATAGTGCCTTTCACGCCTTCCTGCCGCTAAACATGGCACCGTATTGTCTGCTGATCAGCACAGCTAGTTAGGACCCCCACGTCCTCTGCCCCCCAAACCCTGTCAGCAGTCTGTTCAAGTCACTTGAGCCCATGAGAGCCTCACATGATGGTGACCTGGCCTGCTGAACGAATGGCCGGTGACGTGTCCAGTGGAGGGTCCTGCTCTTGGGCTTCTCTCAGTTTGTAAAGAGAATTCGGCGCACACACAAATACTTCAGGCCTGAAGGAACCTGAGGGGGTCTCGAGCGCTCGCCGCAGGCCAAAACACGTCCAGCCAACAGAGGTGGGGGACCCCCATCACTTTCCGCTTTGTTTTGGCAGGCGGCGGTCTTTAAGATCTGAAGTGACCTGCCGAGCTTGACAAGTGCTGGACGTCTTGTTTACGCACACACATCCTCTTGAGCGCCAACAGCACGAGAAGATGGCGAGATAAGCGGGAGACGAGGGGGGGGGGGGGGTGCCAGGTGGAGCTGCCCTGACACAATGTCGAGATATGAGACGAGAATCTGAGACTCCGACTGAAGAGATAAGAGTGTGTGCTGAGGGGATAGCGGGCATCCTGTCACGGGTGAGCGTCACACCCACGTGGACACCTGCCGACTGGTAATGGGAATAAGAGGAGCGGCGGGGCAGGGGGCGAGTGAATACGCATGGCTTCAGCACGAGGAGGATGTGGGTGGCATTAAATGAGGGAATGTGAAGTGGCATTGCTGGGCACCATACCCCTCCCATGCAATTTCCACAAAAATTGATAACATTTCTAAGCCTGCTTTTTCTCTACCAGCTCACATGAAGGTGGCACAATTGGGCAGAGCACAGAGCTGGTCCGTATGGAGTGGCAGAACATCAAAGTGCACAGAATGGGTGTTCCCACTATACTCAGTACCAGGGAGCAGTGGGAACCAAGGACTGATTGCCATGCCTGCTCCCGGACCACTTAATGTGCGTAATCAAAGATCAAGTCCTGGCTGATGCCCAGTAATAAGAAAACCAAACCCATCTAAGCAAGTGGGCACTGAAGTCGATGGTAATGCCCATAATGTCACAAAGCAGGCAGATGGCACACTAGAAAGACACGAGGTAGCTGGACACAAGTGACACAGGCTCAAAAGGCTGCCCCCCCACCAATTGTACATCCCGAGCCCCCACTCAGCTGAGCTCACGCCTTTGATCTGCCCCCCCACCCCCCATTTTGTAAAATCCGCAGTTTTAAGGGCACATCAAAGCCTGCCCTGAGAAAAAGTCCTAAGTGGTCCGCTTGCTCGTCGGTGCCAGTCAATGGGGTGATTGTGATCGTGGGGGCCTTCTGGGAGGTCAGGGTGGCCGGCTAATGTGGGAAAGGCTTTCCAGGTTAGCTGACCCTGACTGGCCGCACCCGGGGGGCTCACAGGGTCTTCTCTGGGCCGCCTCCGCGTCCCACCAGCTTTTACAGTTTGATGAGGTGACCTCCTCGCACATGAGGCCTCTGGCTCGGCACCCGGGGGGGGGGGGGCGGCAGGGGGGTCTTTCTCTCTGCTCACGACACTTTTGGGCGTTTAAGCCGAACACCACAGATGGAGATTTCTGCTGGAGGGTCGCTTGGGCGCTGACTGGGCGGACGGTGGGCTGTCACAGATGGGTGGCGGGTCTGGGATTTCCTTTCCACATGATAATCACCTGTAGGTGTCCTTAATCAACGGCGATGCCCACCTGGGATAATCCTTCAGGAATTTACGACTGCAGCCCACGGTCCCCCTTCTGGATGTGTCCGTCTTCAACGATTGTCAAGAAAGCGGACCACCCTGGCCCACTAGAGAAGGCGCAGCTCAAGGACCCGTTTGGTTCTCCTCCCTTAACCTTTTCTTGTAGCGTCTTGTTTTGAGGTCTTCTGATGTCACTTTGGAGCTTGGTGGTCTCTGAGGGTTAAGCAGCGTTTGGACGACGGGGGCTTCAAACCTGTCAAAGCCCCATTAGCAGGTGTTTGGCTTGGAGGTCTGGAACTGCAGCACCCCTCATACAGGCAGGGGAGACGGATGACCCCCCAGACCCAGCTCTACAAATGGGGGCTGCTGGTTCAAACATGGTGCACTAGGGTCCTGTGGAAGACCGCCGGCTGGCAGGGCACACTGTAATCAGTTTGGCGGTCCCCTCAAACATGCACACTGGGACACTCACTGGGTGGGACGGACAAAAAAGAGAAAAGCTGGATGATTCAGCCTGACGGTTTAGTGGTCTTCCAGGTAACTGAGTGTCAATAGCTGACCTCCGACATCTCCTGCAGGGCAGCCTGGGAATGGAGGTCTCCAAGGGCAACCCACAGGCCAGGACTGCTGGGGGTCTCCATGATGGCAGCTGCCCACTTTTACTAGGAAGGCCCTCGTCCAGGTGTGCTTGGAGGTGGAGAGGAGAAGCTCTGAAGATGAGAAGAAGCAGGATGAATGGCATTTTTAGCAGACTAAGGAACCCTCACTTGGTGCCAGTCAGGAAGGTCCGGGGGGGCACAAAGTCTCTTCATTTTTCTGAATTTTATGTTGTTACCAGGAAAACCGAACAGAGGAAGAGACAAACGTGGAGAGTCGGCGTCTGCCATATGAGCGATGGAGACAACGATGAGCCGTGAATGGCTGTTTGGGAGGCCTCAATGGGACTCTTGGCTTGGGCTACGGGTACACAGAAGCCATACTCGCCCGTCTGAACATTGAGGGCGATTAGAGAGGGGCTGAATACCCCTTGGAGCTCAAGGTGAAAGTCATCTGACCCGTTTTGGAGTAGAGGATTTGAAGATGAGAAGAAGCAGGATGAGGGCAGAAGCTAAGGAGCCTCACCTGGGCCAGCTGGGGTCACATGTTGTCCTGTCCTGTCCTGTCTTTATGGCCTTGATGTTCCTCATTTAACCGTCTGGTGTCAGGTGGGTGATGTCCTGGGTCGGGGGTCTGTTCACGAACTCCCCCTTTGTGTCACAACCCTTACCCATGATTCATATGATAGCAGATAAAAGAAGATGGCCAACAGCGAGTAGGTGCCATGGTGGGACCACCACAACAAGAATCAAGTAGCAGCCGTTTTCAAGGACAAACAAAATGAATTCAGTCACCGCTCACAGCCACCCAAAAAGGACGAGGACAAGGGGGTCTCACCGTGACTGTCTGAGTCTCCACGACTTCGACTCGATGGGACTCCTGTTCAGGACCAGGCGGTGGCTCACCGTGACCCTCATGTTTAGTGAATGGGGGGAGTGTCGGGGCGATTACCTGTGCCATCGTGTCCTTTGTCTGATGCCACTGGTCCCCCATGAGCCCGGTTTGCAATGGACGGATGAACGAAGACGACGCTGAGCCCATTTGAAGGAGACGTGCAGCTGGTGGCCTGCAGCATGAAAAGTGCATCAAAGGTGAGCTGGGGGCACCAGGGGGTACACGTGGGCCGCTTCATCGATGCAAAAGTACCGACATGGTGAGGACCACCAGAAGACACGACGGATGGCCATTTGCACACATGGGCTACTGGTTAATGTGTTGATTGATATACACTGTGATCCAAAAGGTACTGAGCATGAGGACAATGAGGGTCTCAGCGTAACAACAGGGGGCACTATTGCGCCAGGGCAAACAGTCCATGGTTGCCATGCAGTGTGGAGCCCCAGTCTCCTCATAGGAATGAATGCTGACTTCTGGTGGCTTAAGGGCGGCTAAGGCCAGAAGAGGGCCAGACGTGACCTCCATGGTCCTCCAGGGTCTTCTCCTCCTCCACGGTGTCACACATAATTCCTGCCAAGACTAAAAGGGTCCCGATGCCCAGGTGTCTGGTGGTACTTTTGAGCATTCTGGAGTTCATTTAAGGGGCCGAGACTCCACATGGAGACCACCACGACAAGTACACCTGACAAAGTAATGGCTGACAGTCAAGGGGGGCCAAGACCTCCTATTTACTGGGTGTCCGTCTGCCCCCCTCGACTGCTGTTTTATACCCTTTATGAAAATATCTTTAAATATTTCACTGCTCATGTCCTCCTCCTGACATCACAATGACGCACAAAATGGTGGTCCGCGTCACGGCAGGACGTGAAGTTGCAAACCACAAAGAGAACCCACGTCCACCATAAGCGACTCCCTGGAAAAAAGTATAAAGGGCGAGGAAAACCGCGGAGGGAGATTTGGAGAAGACGAGTGTGAACTTCGGATAGGACCCTCTGCAGGACCACGCAGCCGCATGTGAGAGTCGGGCCGCGTCTCCCCTGCAGTCTGAAGCGGACCACACAAAGTTAAAACATCGTGTGGAGTGAAATGTTAACAAAAAGATGAAAAAGTCCGTCTGCTGAGAAGTTCCCTCCCAGCCCATCCTGGTAATGATTTGCTAAATAAAAAACAAACGGCCCCCTTCAGTCCTCCGCCGCGGCCTGTGCATCCCCCCGATGTGCGGCACATCAGCTGGTCCTCCCCACGGCGACTCTGAACTTCGGCGTCTCTGCACGAGAGCCCGGAAGCCAGCGTGGGATGAGGGGGTAGGCACACACCAACAGCGGGTACAGGGTCACACACGGCGAAACCCACCGGCCTGAATCGAATCAAACGAACAGAACTGAGCACACGCTCTACCTTGACAATCCGGAAACTTCCACGGCGGTAAAATCGAATCAATGAATTGACAGAAGGGGGCGATCCTGCAGCCCCGTAGACCACCGTACAATTTCTTAAGTGTGGCTGTTAGGTGTGGTGCCATCGTAAGTCGCCTGTCGTGCGGTGGCGGTGGGCCGTTAAGCTCCTGGGGTCTTCTGTACGAACTTCTTTAAAGAATTTGTTTGATTGTTTGTGCTACTCGAGAGTTTTTAATGTAACATTTGCTACTCAGGACATTCTTCGAGCATGCCAGGCTGCGTGCCAAGCCTGGCACAGTGCAATGGCCCCCTCACGCCCAGGTTTGACTCCTTCAGTCTGTTTAAATGTTCACGTTTCTTACTCTTTGTTCATTCGGTTATAAGCCAATTACATTTTGTGTTGAGCCTGGGGGCGGGGCTCCTTGACGTTCGAGCTGCAGGCTCCGCCCCCAGGGTCACTTTCAAATGGCGTCTGTTGGCTCCTCTTTGCTTCGGTTTCTTTGGTTTGGAGTTTTCAGCCTGCGAGCTGCTTTTGTACTTTTGTGAAGGACCACCGCTCTGACCCGTCTACTGTATATCATCCGGGAGCCCTCGGTGGTCCGGACTGTGTCCTCGGTGCTGCTGTCCTGTGCGTGCAGTTCACTCGTTGGTGTTTTTTATTTGTTGATCTATTCCCTCGTCTCTTATCATTTATTACGCATTGATCGGCTCTACAGTCTCGTCTCGTCCTTTACCTGTCCTGCCCGTGTCCCGTGCTCTTCATCCTGCCACTGTACGCTGCAATGTGCCGTATGGGTGTGGCGGACGGAAAGCCACCTGACTTGACGTGTTTTTCGCTTGTCCTCCTGGTCGGAGATTTCGTTTTTAGAGCCTGAGGAGACGGAGACGTTTGCTCCTGGGATGCCTTCATCTGGAGGTCTGCACGCCTTTTTAAGACAGTCTGTCAGAATTGTAACGGATAACGTTTTCATTTTGTATCTTTTGGCCTTATGCTTGTCTACTTTGTTCACAGTAGAAATTGTTAATGTTGGGTTTATGTTTTGTCTCATTTCTTGTCACCACTTAGTTGCTTTGTCTTCCAGATGGCAGTGCACCGTAATCAGCGCCCAAGATTTTGGATTCAAAACTTAACCCTTCAAGGTGGTGAGTCGCCTCAAGAGGAGCCTCGAGTGTTTGAGACTTCGCCGTGTTTTTGGACTTTGTCTTCGTCGGCTAACTTTGGTACCTTTGGTTTGAATATCGGCACATCGTTTTCACGGCAGTTTTCTTTCATTTGTCTCCTGGTCCATTCACGTTTCTCACCGTCTTTTCCATCAATGGCTCGCCATGGAGTCCATTTTTATTTATTTTAATCCCAAGAGGAGGACAGGGCTGTCATTTAGCACAGAGCTCCTCGGTTCAAGTGCCCCTTGAGTGACGGTCAGCTCAGGCTTGTGTCCGCCTTTTCCCATCGAATTCTCATTCTATTTTATGGATCTAATTAAAGAAACCTGTGTGTGAAATCGATGTGGCAGAAAACATTAAGAGCCTGTGGCCCAGAAAGGTGGCTCTGCATCGGCCGTGGGACGACGACATGTCACAGTCTGTGAATGGAGATCCTCAGAACGCTGCATGCTGGATGTGAGCAGCTGCCTACTCTGACTGAGCACTAAGGCAGTGGTCCTCAACCCGTGGGGCGGACCCCCAGGGGGGCGCGAAGTAACAGAAAGGGGGGCACGAAGATGTGAAAAAAAAGAAAACAAGAATCAAAAATATGAAAAAAACATCAACAAAAAAACAAATGAAACAAATGAACTTAAACTACATTCTGATACTAGAACAATAAATAAAGCGTTAGATAAACGTCGATAAAAGTTAAGTAGGTAGAATAAAATATACATCTACATTTCAAAAAAATGTTAGGGGGGCGCGATTAAAACTGTTATAAAAAGTCGGGTCGCAAATACTTACAGGTTCAGAAACGCTGGCATAAAGGAGAACAAATACAAGCACCAGGGCCTGGGCGGTCACTGCGAGGTGTGACGATGACACGACGTCGACACGACGTCACAGCCTTTACTGTACCCTGACGCTCGAACTTTAAGCAGCTGTTAGATACGAGAAAAACAAAAACGGTGACCTCTGGAGCAGCCCACTGAATACAGCGAATTAGACGTCCCGTAGAGGCGCATGACGGCTCGTCGATGGCGATGAGAGTCACTTAATGGCTGGAGGCCGAGCGGGCATTCACCAGCCACGTACAGCAGAACCCCTCGGAAGGAGTGGACCACCTTAAGCTGACGACACACGAGAGACGACCCCTGAACGCTCGGGTGGCTTTGATTCCACTTCACGTCCTCCTCAGCTCACTCAGAGTCTACAGACTTGCGATTTGTTCTGCACGTTCACAAGGCACCCTTAGACGTTTCAAGTGTAAAAACTGAAGCCTTCATCTCTCCGAATGTGCATAATAAAGATCAGGGGTTTCGGCAAAAGCCCCCTCAGTGTCCTCGGCGTCTTTCAGTTTGACGAGTTTATTTGAATCTGAAAACTGCTGCAGTGCTTTATTAAGATAAAGAAGAACCTCTGACACGACTCGGCTCACCTGCGTAGGCACATCTTTACTTAGCGTTTGTTACACCTCAGGTGTGGGCGAGGGCAACGGCGCCAGGGAGCTAACGGCCATGAAAAGGACGAAGGGCCGTCGACCCGAGACGGAAAACGTGAATGAGGGGCTTGGGCTGCAAAGACGACGCAGAAAATGGAGTCACTGAACCAGCAAAACTCGTGTTTGTGTCTGTCTGTCTGTTATATAGCGCCTTACACTCTATCTATCTATCTATCTATCTATCTATCTATCTATCTATCTATCTATCTAT
>JANRMT010062845.1:17657538-17685507 GCA_026402145.1 Polypterus bichir lapradei | reverse complement strand
TATCTATCTATCTATCTATCTATCTATCTATCTATCTATCTATCTATTATATAGCGCCTTACAATCTATCTATCTATCTATCTATCTATCTATCTATCTATCTATCTATCTGTCTGTTATATAGCGCCTTACACTCTATCTATCTATCTATCTGTCTGTTATATAGCGCCTTACGCTCTATCTATCTATCTATCTATCTATCTATCTATCTATCTATCTGTCTGTTATATAGCGCCTTACACTCTATCTATCTATCTATCTGTCTGTTATATAGCGCCTTACGCTCTATCTGTCTGTCTGTTATATAGCGCCTTACTCTCTATCTATCTATCTATCTATTATATAGCGCCTTACACTCTATCTATCTATCTATCATACCGTACCCTTCACTCGCACGTCTTCCATCCATATGGCACTCAATTCCTCAAATCACAAACAGGTAAAGTAATGCCACTGGTGCTGCCCTCTGCAAGCTGGCCGTTTGCCCTCGACTAAGGGCAGGTGAAGCAGATGTCCCCATTATGAGACCCAAGGGACCCTGTGAGTGACCGCGAGTGACACCGACAGCCGGTTTCCCCCCCCCCCGGGGCCCCCTTTTTGACGTTTCAGCCCCGGCTTGAGGTGTCTGACTGCCCGCCATGCCCGCTCTCTTGGTGACAGAGTGAAGGTGGGCTCGCCACCCCTGCGGTGGGCTCTTCTGTGCTCATTTCCGTGGATGACTGTCTGTCTCCCGTCGGCTCTGTGAGTGTTGACCCCCCGTGCTCTGCTCCAGACCCGAGACCCTCAGTCACGGCGGCTTTGATCTCGCAGCCGCTAAACAACACTTAGTGCTGCTTGTTATTCTTCCATTAAATGATTTGTTTTAAGTTGGAGATACAAATCGCTCCTAATCAAGTCTATTAACCTCCCGGCCTCCTCTGCTCAGCATTACCCAGAGACTTGGCACGGCTCCCGCCAAACATAAAGGCCCGTCTGCTTCACATCAAAGGCCGGCATACGTCTACTGTATACGGACCCTCATATGGTTGCACTTAATTTTTAAACAGCCATTATATTTGTGGTTTTGACCCTTTATGACGAGCTAACCACAGACCCAAGTCGGTGACACTTTCCTCGGCTGACTTTTATTTCCAAGTGATCACCGGTGGCTGGCGAGGCTAATTGCTGTAAAAAGCGTCTTTTTATGGCGTTGTTAACGGGCAGCAAATTCAAATCCCTCGCCAGCTTTAATTACTGAGCTTTTATTGCCTGCCGCCATATTGTCCGCTGTATCGATTCATAAACCGTTGAATACGAGCTCGTCACTTGGATCCAAGTAGAATTCTGATTTTGTGAAAGGATAAAATGAGTTCCTATTAGTTCACTACACTGCGATCAGCTGAGGGTGACTGGGGGTCCAGGGGGTCCAAAGAAGAACGAAGCCTTCCTGAGAGGCCAGGCCATCAGCGCCCCCTGCTGACCAGACGTGGGGACGCAGCTGTAGGGGCTTATGGAGTCCTTAATGTCACCAGACTGGCGTTTGCTAATCAACACGCAACACGTCACTGAGGCTCCAGCACCATGAGAGTCCGACGTGAAAGGCGCTATATGACAGAGAGCGGTAGACGTGAAAGGTGCTCTGTCACTGGACTCTCCAGCACCGTCATTAGTGAGCAGCCCTACGTGACCCCAGAGCCTCATCTTCCTCACCTGACAGATACAAAAGGTGCCATATAACACATAGGTAGTGTGACGGGGCAAATGAGTCCCAAAGAAAAGCTGACCTGCCAACCGGACCACCCTGTTTACTGCAATCGTCCAAGACACCGTGCCAAAAAGAGTGCAGACAGGGGGCACATCAGCTTTCTCGACTGTGATGCCATCTTCTGGGAGCCCTTGGATTTAAATGGTCCTGACCTGAAGACGAGGGGCTTCAGTGGTACCTGGTGGGGGTTAGGAGCCCTCAGTGGCTGGCCTCTTGGAGAGAAGAGATGGTACTGTTAGTGGTGGTGCCCCCTTATTTGAGCCTTGGTGGTGACCCTCGGAGGCGCCCATGTGTGACAATAGTTGTGAAGAGCACCACGTAGCATTGTGACGGCACATTCCATATTCAAATAAGCTTATAAAAGGGGTGGGCCTGCGACAGTCACATGATCACTAACTTTCAGGGGTGCTGGGGGCGTCCAATCAAACAGATATGTCCTTTGACAAACATTGGCACCTACTGCAGAACTCCGTGCCTTTAGACATGGCACCGTCATTGAATGCCGCCTTTGCCACAAATGTAATTTCTACCGTCCCAGATCTGCGGTGGTCGGCTGTGAGAGAGCTCAGCCAATCACAGTCACGGAGCACGGAGCGCACGAGAGTGGCCTGACGTCTGTGGCCTCATTCACCGCAGAGCTCCAAAGGAAGCAATACCAGCACAAGACGTGGGCATGAAATGGGCGCCTAAGATGATGTTGGCACGCCACCCGCCATCGAGAATCCCACTTGACTATCTGGCAGTCTGAGGGCCCAATCTGGGTTTGGTAGTGCCCACTGTACAGTTAGCTGGAGGGGGCATATTGGCAGGGTTTGGGCTTGGCACCTTGGTTTCAGGGAAGGGTCCTACTGATGCTGGCTTGCGTTCCTCCTTGTGGTTTGCAGTGACGGCCGAGAAAAAAGTTCTAGTCTGATATCCTGATGCGGAACGGAGAGTTTCTGACAGAACAGGCGCGTCTGTGGCGAGCGACGTCAGAAGGCAAAAATCTTCATCCACAGGTGGTCTTCCAAAGGCACCCTCACAGCAGCCTAACACTTCAAATAAACCACATGAGGAACTGAACACAAACACGACGCGCTCAGAAGGAAAGCCCAGTGAAGGTCCACAGGTCCAGCCCAGTGAAGGTCCACAGGTCCAGCGGCCGTGTGCCACTGAGCGCAGTCTGTCTTGGGTCACGTGCTGGGGGCGCTGGGAGTAGCGTGACGCTCTCTTGTCACCGTTGGTCACCATTGGCCACCATTGGCTTAGCATGAAAACATGACGATAAGATCTGGCCTCAAAGCACATCAAAGAGATGTCATTCCTGGGTGTCATTGTTTGGGTTTGTGGCCCGTTTTGTCCTTGCTCACTTTTGCTGTACCTTTGCAGATCGTTTTTCCTTCTTTTTACATTCCGCTTGTTAATTAATCTTCAAATATAAAAGATCCTTGTTTTGTCACTTCTGGCTCCCTCGTCCCGCTTGGAATTTCAGGCAATGACAGCCTCTGCCCTGTTTGTCGGCCCTGTGCAGGCCTAGAAGCCTCTGGGGACGTCGGTGGCCTGCGCCCTTTGGGTAGAGAATGGCACTCAAATCACGGTAACCTTTGGCTTCTGCTGTTTCATTTTATTCCTTGATTTGTTATCTTTGGAGTTATTTTTAGTTCCTCTGTAATAAGACGCCCCATCCAAGGAGAAGCGGAAATAACCGGAAGATGACTACGTGTGCTTAGAAACATCTAAAGAAAGCAGGCAGCTCAGAACCGACAGACGGGAGCAAAGAAAACGCGAGGACCGCACGAGAAACGACGTTGAAGGTGGAGAGGAACCTGCCAGGCTAGAAGTGATCTGTGGAGTGAAACGCGTCAACACCGGTGCCACGTTTACACCATCCCATCCTGGCGCGATGACATCGGTCATGTGATGCGTAATCAAAGAATGAAAAAATACCAAACACGACGAGAAAACCCTGAAAAGCGGAGGAGCTTAAAAATCTCCAGATTTGCGCATCAACCAACGCGGCCCGAGGTTGGCTCCTCGCCCCCATTTGGGCCCTGGCAGCGTGTGGGCACAGAGCTGCTCATGAGTTTCAGAAAAAAACAAAGCAATTGACAAAGAATGACTGTCATTTACGGTGCCGGGGACGTGAATGACCGTCACTTACTAACTTGGCGCTGCTTATCCTGTGGCGTAGCGCGTTTTCCTTCTTTTCGATTAGAAATCTGACTCGTGATTAACACGGCCTAACGTGATCTCGTGTTTTCGACTTCCGTTTAGTCCTTCATGTGCCATCAGTAAATGACACCCATCTGTGACGGGTGATCACCTGTAACCAATGGCTGCACACGTCTTTATTCATACCGCACGCAGCGCCCTCTCCTACTCGCCCGTCCACCCCGTGCTGCCGCCATGCTCACCGAGTGCCCCTCAGCACAGGCCTCTTCCTCACTAGCTGTCACCACACAGCCATAGCGCAGGAGTGCAGATCGTCACACCAACAGCAGCAGGTAACGTCTCTGCGTAATAAAGTCCATTTCTCTGTCGCCTGTGTCGGGGTTGGCACAATGCAGTAATGCAGTCCTGCGCAGGTATTTGTACTTCAATGAAATAAGCGTTGGCGTTCGGTCACTCGTTACTTTAAATCGTATTCTGACTACGTGACGCACGTTAATTTAACACTCGACGCTGATCACACACAACAAAGGAAATTACCGGGCAGAACTCGGGTGAACAGGTGGGTGCCTGGCCAGCTGCAGCAGTTTGGCTTTGTTGATCGCCCGTCCCACGGTTTGGCGCCACGTCCCGCCCGCCGGGAGGTTCCTAATCGGTCACCCCCTGTGGGCCTGACTTGCTCCTTATGGTCTGCCGTCCCGAAGCCGTTCACTTCAGTGGGGCGTCCCCTTCGGATGGTATCTTTGTACGCTTTCCAGCCACAAAGTTGAAAAACTCCTCCTCTGTCTTCTGAGGACGCGTGAGGCGGCTAATAAACAATCGCTCGACTGTTCGGACCCCCTGACCTTTGGTGTAATTCATCCCGCACGCTGATCGAGCCCCTCGTCCGCTCATCAATGGCCTCATTCAAGCGGCCATCGTCTTCATTTCACTCGTTCATAGCAACGTGTCAGGTGTTGGATCTGAAAACATCCATCAGGCACTACACGATCCTTTGGTTTGTCATTTCTAACGTCTGGAGTGCCTCGGAGGACTAAACGTGCTTCTCAGCAGGCTTATGTCACCCCCCCTTCTCTTTTTCCTTTCTTTTCTCTTATTTTTATTGTGTGTGTCACTCGTGTGAAAAGCTCCATCTGTCATTCTGGACTGCACAGTCACTCACTCGTGTGACGGCAGCCACCGGTGCAGGACAGGAAGGACCTAAGTGACTGTGTGCGCTCAAACGGGCAGGTGACCCAAAGAAACACCCTGGTCAGACCCCTTATCACCGGTGACAACTACAAAATAAAGCTGCCACTCTGGATTGGGAGTCGGCCGTCGAAACCTTCATCTTGGCACTCCGAAGAGCGGAGGGAAAAGCAAAGGGACGACGCCGACACACAAAAGAACTGAGGCCTGTGCAGGGAGGTCCTGCCCCCCACGGCTCGGGCTGGAAAAGCAGAGCAAACAAACAGAATGAAAACACAAGAAGCCACCACAAGAGAAACGTAACGACAATCAAAGACAAATAAAAATACAACAAGGAGGAAGAGGTACCCCCTAATGCTCCGAGGCTCTTTAATTACTGCAAATGTGGCCTTCTTCAGGCTGGGTGGTCTTCTATGGATCAGCTGATTGTACCCCTTCATTCATGAGCCGCTCTGAAGCCGGGACAAGGGCGGGGCTTGTGATGAAGCAGCTAAAGCTCCTGGCAGGTGTGGCCCACCCTGTGATTGCTGCCCACCTAATGACATTTTCTTCATGGTGACACTCGGTGACTCTGAGTTGATGCTTCATGATGGGAGTTGACTGACTAAATGGTTTATGACGCACACTTCAGCCCACCACGTGCTCAGACCCCCAGGCCATCTACTTCGCTGAATGTCTTCATTCTGCCATTAGGTGGCCGCTTTGTGTGACTGTGCCATGTGACCCGTGCCATCGTGGCGGCCATGATAGAAGGAGCACCGACATCAAATGCAGTGAATGAGGGGAGTGAGTGGTGGGCTCTGCACTTTGAAACCTTGACTCTCCTGTACTCTCGTGTACTGCCGTCATTTCTTATCTTATTTTATTTTGCCTTACCCTTGTCGATGTCATGAGCTTGCGACTGTGGAATACGCAGCACACGCAAGTGGAGATTATGTTTTGTTTGCTGTTGTTTCACATTGCGTCCCACTTGGGCCCGTTGAAGCCCCCATTGCTGTAGTCCATTAAGTCCTCCGGACCAGGAGGCGAGTGTCCAGTCCAGAGACGGAGGACCCCATAGACGTCACACCAGCTGTTTGGACGGCTGCTCCATCGCTGCGGTCTCAGCTCCTTCCTGATCCAACCTGCCCAACACATCCCAGCAGTTTATTTTAGTTTTCTTTTCGAGAGTAACGGGTTTTGTTGCACACGTCTTGTGCCCACCTGGCGCGCCCCCCCCACCCCCCCCATTTCTGTTGTAAACTTGGCGTTGTTTGCTGTTATTCCCTCTGGTCAGACATGAAGGAATGGTGAAGGTCGAGAAAAATATTTTCATGGACCAGCTTTCCAAAACTGGCATCAGCTGTTCCCCGGGGCTGAATTCTTGCACGATGCCGCATGAAACGCTTCCATTAAAACAACGACATCTCATGAACATTCTCTGAACTTGAACCTTTACTGCCAGGTGGCACACGGTTTCCTGGAGTTTGTCTCGGTATTGCACTTCAACCGACATGATGGTGTGAAATGGATGACATGCAGCGGTGTGGCAGACCCCCGCTGATATATGCATGATAGGAACAAATGATGTGACCAATGACAAGTCTGTGCCACCCCACTGCCAGGCTCTTTTCAAATGCAGGCTTAGCTAGTGAGTAAATTAAGACGAGCGACACCATCGTGGACTTGCCAACATGCGCCATAGTTCATCGAGGGCGGGCACTAGCTACCGTGCATCGTTGACAATGGATGGCACTGCAGGATGTCCTGGGTTTGAATCTCAGGGCCAGATGGAGTCTGATGGGTTTGTCTCCAGAGGTCGTGCTGGTCGGGTGAGTGTGAATGGGGCGCCATGTGAGTGACCCCCCATGGTGGGCTGCGGCAGGCGCCCTGAGACCTGACTTGGATGGTGTGTAGCAAGGCCTGGCATTTCAGACACTAGATAGAGAAGGCCTGCGTTTGGTGGCTGGAGGCAGGAGCAGATTTTCAGGTCTCTTCAGGCTCGACATCCCGTGGTGAGCCCCTCTAACCCTCTAACCCTCCGGCTGCCTTTTCATAATCTCTCTGCATTTGACCCTCACGGTGCTGGATGGCTAGTCAATGGGAGACGCCATCCCAACCATAACATTTAATAATTCACGACATTGACGTAGCGGATCAAAGCGCTAGCACGCAGCGAAGAGCGGGACATTGAATATCGAGATCAGCCTCTCTGTGGCCTCCAAAGAATCAAACTGTTAACGAGGGTCTTTGTCACTGTGAGGGGGTCTCACGTTTACCGTTGCGCCGTCAGGACACCCAAAGCAGATCACGTTGCACAGGTCAGATGTGTGGCAGAAGGCCGAGCGTCGGAGGCTTTGGCATTTCCTCAGACTCGCCGTTGCTCCTCCACTCTTAAGACCGCAGCGGGAGACTCTTTGTCGTCTTTCGTCACTCAGTTTTTTATTTCATTTTTTAAAGCTCCCTTGCATTTTCTTCAAGAAGAGTAACTTCTGGGATTTCTTAACTTGCTTTTGTCAAGTAACCTTCCTCATCTGTTAGCGTCTCGTGAGCCTTACGAACATTCGCCGTGAAGGTGACGTGTTCTCGAAGTTCGGCGTCCTCTAGAAATCAGCCCTCCTTCCTTATCGCCCAATCTGCGCCCCTGCAGCCCATCCTGGTTTTTGGAGGAGACGCCCACAAGCAACACTCGAAGTCTCTTAGAGACCCCGGAGGGAATGTTTTCAACTGAGATAGGAGCAGACGCCCCCGGCAGGAACGTACGGCGCCAGGGGACGGCACCCACCGACGGCCACAGACTGAGAGGCAGCCTGATGCTAACTGATAAAATGAGGCCAATCAGCATCTTTGTAAGAAAAGCCCACCACGTGCCACCTGGCAGGACTCTTTCTGGACGTTAGTGACCCCATCTTTAGGAAGAATTGGACTCGGCTGAGGTCTTCTCTGATCTTCTCCTTCTCGCCTGTTCTGCGCATTTTCACTTTCTGCTGTTTGTGTAGCGGGGCACGAGGCAGAGCTCCTCGAGTGGTCCCACAAGGCTCATCCGGTGGGGAGGATGAAGACAATTCAGGAAGACAAAGGTGACGCACAGCTGAGAGTGGCAGGAAAAACCCAAATGTCCAGTGTGCCCTCTGCTCCAGGGGACTTTAGTGTCACTTATTAGAGGACACCTTGTCAGGTAAACTGGCGGCGCACAAAGAGCCTTAAAAGAAGAAGAAGAAGCTACAGCGAGGAGTCCCTAATGGAACTGAGCAAAGCCTTCATGGTTATTACGTGTCCCACCGAGCCGGTCCATCCATTAGGTGGCAATTTGAGGGACCCCCAGTCCCTGCGGAGATCGAGGTGCACTGCTTGGGTTATACACCCTTACACGGGGTGCGCACTTCAGACGCCGAGGGGGTCCCTCAAAGTCTCACAATACTTGATCTGCGCTCCAGAAGGCCCTTTAATGGAGTTGGGGTGGGGCCTAAAGCTGCCGTGTCAGCTGGCCCCGCCCCCTAGGCTCAACTTCTCATCACCAAAGGAGCCAATAACGGAGAAACACCTGAAGCCATTGTTCACAGAATTAATAAGAATACCAAAGAGAAAGGTAAAATACAAATCAACCAAATCAACGCCTGGCTGGCTGGCTGTCAGTCAAATAATCTGAAGAGTCCACGGGTTCGATCAATAAAACACATCAGAGTGTGCTTACGCTGAGACTGGGCCTGAACAGAATGTTCTGGATGGTCTGGACCCCCTCACGTTTGCATGGCATCACCACCGGTCCACAGAGGATGCCATGTCCTTCACACGTCCCACCGTTCTGGCACATCTGGATATCTGCAGCTCAGCATATAACGGAGTCGGACCAGCGAAGCTGAGAACCAAACTCCTCGGTTCAGTGGCCTTCGCGCAAGTGGCGTCTGGACCTCCTAACTGGTAGACCTCAGCACGCATCCCCCAGGCTGACCCTCAACACTGGCGCTCCATGGGGTGGCCAGACACGGCAACACCTTCATCCTTAAATTAGCTGACGATTCCACCATCATAGGCGTGATGTCTAACAATAAGGGGATGGGCGGCAGAGGAGAGGCCCACCTGCTGACCAAGTGGTGCCGGGACAAACCGAATAGCTGCTCAGAGACTTGCAGAAGCACAAGATGGACCACACTGCCCTCTACGTGCTAGGAGGGGATGCAATGGTGAAGGAGTGACCAGTGGGCACCCCCCCAATACCCTGACTTAATCAGAGCTCGCATTCCTACATCGCTTGTTACAAACATCTACAGCTACAGGTACGGCACCTGCTCAGCCCTGGGTCACAGGGCACTGCACAGGGTGGCAAAGGTGGCAGACAATATAACTGGCACCCAGCTGCCCTATGGTCAGGGTATACAGGAGATGCGAGGGGCTTTGACGGGCAAACAGGGTTATTAGAGAGCTCAGCCATCCCGGCCTCTTCTCGCTCTTCTTGCGTCTCCCATAGACGGCCGTTGGCAGTCAGAGTGGCGGGCGCTGTGATGCGATGTTCAGGATGGATTTAGGACATACGCATGTGCGCCGCGTCCTTCTCTTGGTGTTGTCTCGAGGTTCACACGCCAAGAAGATTCCTCTTTAGAACCTGAGGAAGCAGGCAGCGAGAATTTCTCTGTCCTTGGCACGCATGGCAATAAACTGGAGCCTGAAAGTCGACTGAGAAAGCACACGGTCCCCGTTGTCACCGTCGTCACCGTCGTCCCTCGCCTTTCCTTCTCCTTTCCCTGCTCTTTCCACGTGACACCTTTGTGCGCTTGGATTGAGACGCCGCTGGCCCTGCTCCAGACAAAGCTGTCTTTGATTTAGCGGAATTAAGAGATCGTTTATTTGTGTAAAACGTTTTGAGAAGTTTGTAAAACAATCAACTCTAATATTCTTTGATTTGTTCCATCGAATGGCTAAAGACCTTCAGATGTAACGCTTTACATGGGCTGAATTTGTCTACGCGATCAAATTAAAATAAACAGAATCAACGGTAAGGAAAGAACTGCTGAGCAATCCTGGCTGGCTGTCTGACACAAGTAGCCAAGCGAGCTGCAGGAGGATTTCACTCCTTTGAAGCAGATGTGCCACGCCGGCCCCGGGGTCGCTCCGACTACGCTTCCTTTGTCCCGTGAACGCTCTGCTTTTCAGATCCCCGTTGCAGTTTGCTTCAGGTGACTCAGCTGAAATGGCAGGGGATACGAAGCTGGCAGCTGCTGAATGACTCGGACGACTTTGTGGGCCGCACCCCCCGGTCGTAAAGAGAACCACCGAGGGTCCGGCGAGGTGAGAAGTCGCTGCGTCGAGTCTGATCTGACGAATCGGGGACAAAATGACCCATCCTCCCTTAACAGGACCCCCCTGTCAACTCCTCAATTAACGATAACTGTGATATTTATAAGAGAGGTGCTCAAAACACACACACACACATATTGTAATAATGTACGAATATACAACACCTCGTTATTAATCCGAGCTCTGACGGTGGCCATGAATCTGATGCCAGTGTCAAGGATGGCATCAACGAGATAAAAGACGCCAGGATCCCAAAGGCAGGGAACTCTTCAGGGTGACGCCTGCCAGGGGAGCTCCTGGGCGTTCACAGGGGATGATGGGAAATCCTCTTTGCAATTTTCAAACTTCCTCGTGTTCAGCCGAGTTAGAAAAACGACCTTTCATCGCCCGACTCAAAACGCTAAGATGATAACCCCGCTTAACACCAACATACGTGCGTAGAGACGTGCGAATACGGAGGCAGAGACAGATGGTAAACGCCGGCCAGGTGGTGGGTAATAAATCCAAATCATTAGCGGGAGGAGAATTTCAGGAGGAAGGACGGAAGGAAGGCTAAAAACAATCTCCATAAAACCAAAAATCGAGCCAAAGATGTCCTCGGCCAACACCAGCTCAGTGAAAGGCGCTTTAATCCAACACCTTGGACCACCAGGACGTGTGCGATGTTTGCCATGTCACATTGCTGATTGGCGTTGGTCGCCGAGATTCTTTCCTGAATTTTTCTCGGATGTTTTGTGAGGCCACCGTGACATCCCAGATCCGTGGCCACCGTGTTGGACAGCGTTGTCCCTCCCTCATGCGTACTCCACCTCACCCTCACGCACGTGTGAATAACTAACAGCGTGTCACTGCCCGACTGGCAGTCTAGTGGGACTAAGAGTGCCCCTTGCGCCACAGGCTCTGGGGGTGCCAGTTACTCAAAGTGTCACAGAGCGAGATGAAGGACTCATTTTCTAATTTGATATTCAGGCAGGTGCCGCCTCGCAGCTCAGGTCACATTTGTGGCCACGATAATCGGCCCAGCATAGCTTCACTAACACTAAGGGGCTCTTCAAAGACTACCACGCCACTATAACCCACCCAACACTAGGCCAGGGTCTCCTTCCCCATTGCCCTCTTTTCGTAGAAATTCCCAAACTGGAGGTGCCGTCCCCTGGTCGCTACTGATCATGTGACACGTGTCACCGTCATGTGGTAGCCATGAAACCAGGAAGAGTACCCAAGAGGGTCGCGCCACTCGGACAAACGAAGGGCGACTTGTTCAGAGTCGAGCGGCGAGTTCCTCGTATCGCTGTCCAGATCTCTTCTCGTATTAAAGCGGCACTGCCCCCTGCTGGGCATCATCTTATGCGCCCACAGCCCCCCTACCCACACACAGTGCCCTTGTCGTCCCACCCCTGCTCAGTTATTAAAGGTCTTGTCTGGGACCCCCAGTTTTGATTTCGAGGGGCGCTGGTGCGTCGCTCGTCCTCAGGGCCGTCATTTCTCCGACTTTTGCTCTTTGTATTTCTTTTTGTTGTTTATTTTTTGCGGACCCTGGACGAGCCCGGGCTTCCGCTGGTGAGGTGTGCGGCCGAGGGTCCAATTGAAAACAGGCCTGGAGTCTGCGAGGCGTGCGAGCGCCCGGCGTGTTTTAGAAGCGAGCGCTGATTACTTGAGCGCTGCTCCAGCTGTGGATTTGCTCCAGAAATGGCTTTGATTTATTTTTAATGTCTCCATCAAGTTGTCTTCGTATTCTTTTTCCCAAACTTTGAGTGGCTGCAAACCAACTTTTCACAAACATGTTTTTCTTTTCTTTCAAATATTTAAACTTTTTTTAAAAAACTTTGTCAAATACATAAACAAAAAAAGAAAAATCACACACACACACACACACAACATTTCACGGACCCTTGGTTTTTAGATTGGACCCCCCTGAGCCGACACGTGCGGCCTTTGCAGTTGAATCTGCACGCTCACTGGGGGGCTCCTGCGGGTTTAGCTCGTTAGACCCTTGAACTTGGCTCTTTCATTTGGGTGAGGGCATGAGGGCACCCCATCCAGGCTTGGGTCTTGTCTCTCTGTCACAGGACCACCACAACATCCAAAGGGAAAGGTCAGAAGACCAGCAAGGGTCACAAAAGAGCATCAAGGTCAGGCCAGCAAGAGGAGAGCAAACTGGAGGAGTATATGGAGATGGAGGAGGAGAGGAAGAGGACCTGCGCCAAACTACAGGTGATCCAGGCGGCAGCAACGTCTACAAAAGGCACAAGCGCGACGTTCACGGACGTCATCACCTCCACCTGAGCACCGCGCGAACGTTCATCACCGCGGCTGTGGAGTACCTTCAGAGATTGTAGAAGGTGAGAGCGGCGTCATGGGGGTGCCACCGTGTGCCAGTATGCCTAAAGGAGACAGTGCAGGACCTGCAAACTGGAAGACCACCACCATTTATGGGTGCTTGTAGCAGGGGCTCTGTCCTCAGAGTGTGTTCATGTGTTTAGTGTGTTCATATTGTTAACATTATTTTATACTTCTCATTCGTCTTATCATATTCTGGTTCGGATTTTTCAGGTCATGAAATTCATTTCTTTCATTTAGTGGCTGTGCCTCTCATCAATGGAGACCTCAGTGTTTTCAACATAAATGTCTACAGTGCACCCTCTATTGGAGTGTACTGTGAACTGCATGTAGTAATAAAATGCCCTGCATTTGTCATTCCAACAGGCGGAGCTCTGTTTTCATGACTCCCGTACCCACTGGCATGTAACAGAGGCTTAGCAAATGGACAGACTAACTAAATATGTCACACGAAGGACGTCTGCGGACCCTCGACAGTTCTGTCCTACTCGATGTATGCGGACGTGTTGGCCTTTAAATGTTTCTGTTACACGTAATGACATTTTTATTGTTGAAAAAAATTCCTCATTTTTGGCACATATTTCTGGTGGTAAACATCGAGCTAAGGAGGCAGATGTCCTGCTAGAAGTCTGGATGCAAATGGGACTGAATGTCGTAAAAGCAGACAATAAAAAGAATGGCAGATGGATAAAAACGTAGATGTTTATTTTCAAGTTCCTTCCAGCTAATATTTCCAGTGACAGAAACTACACGTGAAATCCAAATGAAAAACCAACAATCACAAAAATAAGAAAAAAAAAACAAACTCAACATTAAAGCTCTGAATCCGCCACATAAAGATCAGCCATAAGGACACAAAGTGGCCTCCGAACTCCTAAACCACAGGGATGGCCCTGTCACCGCCACAAAGTGACACAAATGGGACTCCAGCGAAAGCAAACATCAGCAGCCCTTCCTGGCCAAATAGGAGCCCACTGCCCTCTGCTGTGAGACCCGCTGTCGCCCACCACTGGCGCACACTCTGCTGGCACTTACACCGTCGCCCGACGAGCTCCAGTGCTGACCCTCTCCGGTGGCCATGACACACTGATGAAGTTCGGCCCACCAGCCTATCCTCGGGTGATGAGAGGTGAATGGAGTTCAGTGCCAGGGACCCTCCAGACAGCCATACATCTACCATGGCGCACGACTCAGCACTACATATAAACTCAAATGACATCAAACTCAATGAAAAAGCACAAAACGTCCATCCAATGGATGTGATGATGAAGATGTTCTTCACTAACTTGGCATTTCCTCGAACTGGCATTAGTAGAACACATTTTCTAGATAAGGTAAGGTAGGCCTACAGCCTGATGATGGCGCCAGAGACCTGCTGATTGGGGGCACACACTCAGGACCCCGTGAACCCCATCATTTCTGTTTGTGCCATCGCTGCCATGGCGCTGCCCGAGGCCGACCTAAGGGCCCAGCAGGCCTCACGCCTCGCTTTCTGGCCTTTTGTCGTTCGGCTCCCTGCTCTTTCGTTTGCGTTCCGTTGATGACGCTCCGCTTTCATGGCTTCTTGCCCCTTTGCCTTTTCTCTCAGATTAGATTTTGTTCTTCTTCTTTGGAGATTTATTTGTGATCACTGATTCCCTTTAGAATTTCATATTCTTTCTTACAGTTTATTCAAATATGAAGTGAAAGCTTTGTTCTTTGTGGGCCAGAGGTGTTATGGCTGCCCTCTCCCCTATGGTGGGTTGTTCCTAATGTCCTAATGACTGTGTCCCAGAGCTGAGCTTGTTGATTTGGTGGGCTGATTTTGCAGACCCCGCACACCACAGCGGCCATCGCAGACCAGAGCTGTAGAAGGTGTGAAGGATGTCTTGTGAACGGCACGACCACTGCAAGGCTTCGGGATTCGTAATAGCGCCTCCAAACAGCCCCTCCTCTGTGACCTCACGGACCAATCGCTCACAAGAGCAGCCTGCAAGTCCCGCCTCTTCCTCCCGGGACCAATCATAAAGAGCCGCACCAGGAGTGGCCTCCTCTTTGTGTGATTTACATTTCCTCCCACGACCTTTGGGTCCCCCCAGTGCTTTTTCGGGGTATCTGACTCTTTGCAGGTCAGTCCCGCGTATTCTCAGCTCCAATCAAAGACTCCGGAAGTGGGCCTGACGTGGCGGACTGAGCGTCCCTCCTGACGTTTTAAGTGAACGTTTTTATTCTTTATTAGATTAGACGAGTTTTATTAAAGATTTAGATGCGTACAGCAGCACAAGACAGAGACCACAGGACAAACATGACAATCAATCAATAGACCGATCGATAAATAATATTAAATAATATAATAATATGAAATTGAGATTTAGTTTGGAATTGAATCGCCTGATAGCCGTGGGCAGAAAAGACCCCCAGAGGCGCTTCTTAGCACAAAGGGGAGGACTGAGCCTCTCACTAAAGTGCCACAAGAGGGCGCCTCCTTCTTCACGATGGCATCGGGTTTTGCCCCCATCTTCTTTTCCACAGCAGCTCCCAGTGTGCCCGGGGTTGGCCCTGTTGATGGTGCAGGCTCTCCTGACAAGTTTGTTCAGGCATTGGGGGTCTTTGAAGTGGCTTCTCCAGGAGACCACAGCGCAGGACAACACGCGGGCCGCTATGGTCTGCTAGAACATCTCCAAAGACGGGCGTCCGCTCTGCTCTGGTCCTTGCTGGACATCGCCAGCCTACTGTCAGACCCGTCCAGTTCGCTGCCCCCGTGGACCCCCAGGTACTTGCTGCTTTAAGCCTGGAGGAATCGGGAGCCCTGAGCACTTGAGCCAGAAGACACATTTTGAGCTATTTTTAAACTATAGACAGTGCACATTAAAGCTATTTGTACAATTTTTATAAATCATGATACATGACAATTATTTCAAACAAACGTTTGCCTTGTGTCCGCCTTTTAGTCCTCGATCAGATGAGTTACAACGTGGCTCTGCCGGGGCAGGAATCGCTAACGAGCCTCGCCATTATTCATTCCCAAAGATAATCTGAGCCGCATGGCACACGTCCATACAAATGGTGCGGACGCATCTTTGACTTGAAACAACGACATGAAGCCCAGAAGGAGATTTTTACTTCCAAACTTTGACCTCGTCCAGCCTAACGTCGGTGTCTCGCTGACCGGACGGCATTCGTGTCTCCCCACCTAACGACGTCCTTTGAAATTCCTTTGTTTTTTTCAAGCATTTCTGGTCTATCAAATATCCAATGGAATTTTGTTTGATTCGGGCGGCACGGTGGCGCAGTGGGCAGTGCTGCTGCCTCGCAGTTAGAAGACCCGTCTGGGTTTGCTTCCCGGGTCCTCCCTGCCTGGAGTTTCCATGTTCTCCCCGTGTCTGCGTGGGTTTCCTCCCACAGTCCAGAGACATGCAGGTTAGGTGGATTGGCGATCCTAAATTGCCTCTGGTGTGTGCTCGGTGTGTTTGTGTGTGTCCTGCGGTGGGTTGGCACCCTGCCCAGGATTGGTTCCTGCCTTGCGCCCTGTGTTGGCTGGGATTGGCTCCAGCAGACCCCTGTGTTTGGATTCAGCGGGTTGGAAAATGGATGGATTTTATTTGATTCTACACGCTGTTATGATTTGGAGCCTCCAAAAGGAGGGGCAGGACAGTCACAGGCCGACCCAGAAGAAGCTCACCTCAATCCAGCTGGTATTTCACTCCTACCTGCAGGGCCCACAGATGGTGGCTCATTTTGAAAGTTCAAAAAGGCCATAAAATTTCCAAAATATACAAAATGTCCTCAAAGAGCATGGATTCCCCTAAACCCCGGGCTTGTAGATGAAGGAACAACACAGAATCTTTATGATAAAAGAAAACACAAGAACATTTGCAAAAAGCAATGAGCCACCGAAAGAAAATGCTAAGTCCAACAAAAAGCATCACAGCGAAATGTCCTTCACAAGCTGAGTCCATACTGGAAAGGAGAGAAGGTGGAAGGCCCAGCGTGTGGTGTGCAACGGAAAAGCAGGAGGCAGAGAACAAATGGGAAACAAAGCCAGGGAGACGAAACGATGCGAGTAGCTGTCGTTAGAGAAGATGGCAGGCTCGTCGGTCATTAAGACCTGAAGAAACGTGCGACCCCACGCTGAGCGTCTTCTGATTTTTCTTCGAGGTCGCTCTTGAATTGCGTCCTGCGTTACTCTTTATATTTGTCTCCACACGCACACCCTGGTCCATTTAGCTCGCTGTATGTTGGTAAACTTTGGTCCAAGGTGAAGAGCGTGACACCCCCGCTAACGCCTGACCCCCCTCTTTCCCAAGAGAAACCCCCGGAAGACCTCCTGACCCCTCTCAGCCTCAACAGCACCTGGCCAGGTCTGCATTTGATGCCCATGCGTTGAGAAATGATGGACTCCAGGCCGCTGCTTTGTGAAGTTCTGCTCTCCTCTGCGTCCTCGGCGAGACGCTTGACATTCTTCACCACCTAATGGTTTTATTTCTTAATGGGAGCAGTTGTGCTCCGCAGACGTTTAGCAGCACTTAAACTATTAAAGGACCTCTCGGTGTAATTCTTTATAATAATAGATTATTTGAAAATAACAGCAATCCTCCGTCTCCGCTACCGAGAAAGTCCATGCACTGTGTCAAAAGCTGGAAAGGAGCCACCGTCTTAACATGGAGGGTTGCACAATTGCAGAAGGCCCACATCTGCTTCTAATCTCACTTAACACGTGTGAATCTTCTCCCGGTTGGGGTCTGAAGGAGCTCCGCGACTGGGGGCTTACCAGGCCTGCTAGGACACAAAGCTCCTGGAAGGCAGGATGGCGGAGATGAACGGCTCTTTGAGGCACGAGCTGTTAGGCGCTTTGAGTAAACATTTCCGTTCGACGCTTCTGCTCAGCGGCCGTCTCAACGTCTACTGCGATGACGTCTGACTTTGGTGCCATTCATTTAGTGGGGAGTCACAATTGTGCTCACTCGCCGTCACACATAATCCGTTCTGACGCTTCATTTAACTGTCACCCCCTCGTCGCCACTTTTGTCATTTTATACGCAGCTGAAGCATTTGAAGCCGGTCGACTCAGGCTTCTTAACATTCGCTAGTTGACTGACACGGTGACAGCAGGTAAATCAGAGCCGCGTTTTAATGAACTCAATTAAAGGCATTTAGCAATCGAGCAAAACTCAGCTCAAATAAAAATGGATTTTCTCTTAAGAATCTACTTGTGTTACCTCCTCACTGACACGGAAAACTCGGCAGCAGCGCGGGAACTCGGCCGCCAGGTCTCAGGTCAGGTCTTCGGAGCAATGCAGTGTGGCACTTCGGGAGACGCTAATCGACGAGAGGTTTTCAGAAGGTTGCCACTCCACTGATTTCAAGTAGGCCACGCCAATTTCAGATGCCTGCTATCCGCTGTCTACACGCGTTACCCACCAAGACGTCCATCAAGACGTCGCCTGCTTTGAGTGAACTTGAGTGTTAATTGTACTGGGAAGTTGTTTTTGAAAGTCCAGCAAGCAACACACCGCCATCTTATCATATAGGCGATGACACAATGCGTCACATGACCCGCCGCATCACGAGACTAAGCAATGGACATAGCGACCGTAAACGATACGGCTAAACGTGTAAAACAGCGACTCATCAAAGAAGACGTGGAATGTGGAAACATTAAAAACACGACGATCAAAGATGTGAATAATCACAAAGCTGAATGAAAAGCAATGACAATACGTGTGGAGATGAAGTCCCGACACGTCACACCAATCTGTGCCACAGCGGCTGTTGACGACCAGAAGCAAACAGTCGATGTTCTTCGCTCATTTTAGCTGCCTTTCCGTGTGCCACTTGCACTTTTCATCTTTCAGATGGCCATCTTGATTTTCTGGTGCTCTTGGTTTGTATGTGTTGATTTGTTTAGCGATGCTTTTTAACTGCGTTGTGACGCCATACGAGTTTCAGGTTCTGCCATTTTGTTTGCCGGTGCTACGTCATGTGACCACTTTGTTTCCATGTCACCATCTTGCAGGTATGGCGGTGTGGCAAGCGCTTCCTCCAAGCATTGGGAAAACACGCAGGCGCCGTTACTTCCCAGCTTGATGTTCTACTGGGATTGTTGGCTTTTTCTGAGCTCTGCTCACTTTGTTTCCGTCTCTTGGCGGTTTTGATCATTTGGCTTCTCTTCTGCCAGGCCCCTCATCTCCTGCCCACCCGTCTCCTTTGGCTCTTTTCTTTAACGTCCTACCGCTATGTGAACACCCGCCTGCGCTGAACGGCTGAGCCCAGGGCCACCGGACCCGTGTAGTCAATCTGAACGTCCAATGTGGGGTTTGGACAGCGGCGCCTATTTAAGGGTGGTGACGCCAGTGACCGTCGACTCATTTCAAAGCTCTGGTGTCTGACTAAGTGGGTAGGAGGAGGCTGACGACTTCCCAGCTGTATTCCCATTTATCTTAGAATAATATTAGAGGAGTCAACAGTCAGGATGGAGTCACCGTCCACTCGGGCGATGAACGAAGCCATCAGCTCAGTGAGTAATAAAGGGCACGGCTGATCTTAATCTGGCCTCGATGAGGGCGTCGGTAATCGTAGTCATTGGCCTCAGTGTGTCTTTTCAGATAATATTCAACCTCAATGGTCTAAATCACACAAATGTTTGCTTCACATGTAACGAAGATCGAGGTTCGGCCTCACAAAGCTCAACAGCAGGCCACGAGGCTGAAAATGTGACTGTCTGGCCCCAAACTCAAGAAACTGAAAATACACCACAATAAGGAGTGGACAAATGGAGAATGTCAAAGATTTATATGCAGACCTTCTGCAACAACGACGAAGAGCACAAGCAGAAAGGATTTAAAAAGCAGAAATCCGGGATCTCCTGATCCTTCAACAAAGCCAAACTCCAATAACGGGCATCAACTAGAAGGAAACAAAAAAACCGACGGAGCTGTCAATCCAAAATCCAAGAAGAGCCAAATTTCGCCTTATTATTATTTATTATTATTTTAGAGGAAAAGAAATAGAAGCAAATGACATAAGGTAAGGTCCCTGACATTGTCACCTTTCATTACGACCAGAGCTGCACCGTTGACTCTCCTTTTGCTTGTCCCATCATCTGGCCTTGAACCCAGGACCGGGACGTCTGCTCCACTGTGGATGTTCTGCCTTCTCCTCCTTCGTGCTGGACGTGTACAGTTTTGACTTTCAGACGTGCGAGTGAATCGGCCAAATTCAGCACAACATTCTCATTCCACTGATTCAAAATGTGAATAAGCCAGCGAGAACAAAGCGATTTCTACCTTTCATTCGCTGCCCGCTTTGGGCACCTTGGACTGTGTGCCAGCACTTACGGTGTCACCAGAGCTGCCAGTCCGACTGTGTGTGCCCAGGGCCTCGGTGTGAGTTTTACTGGGAATTTGAGTTTGGCACACTTGTGTGAATCTGTGCCAAGGCGGGTTTCAAGCGGGACGCGGCCCTCTTTGTTTCTTTTTTTTTTTGTAACCTTAGATTAGGCTTAAGAATGGCGCTATTGCACAGTCGGGGGCGCGACATCATCACTTAACACCGGACAGATAATTTGGCATTGGATGTCAGATTCCTGCGACTCAAGTGCCGTAGTGTCGGCTTAACCTCGCCTCCAGCAGGATGTAAACTGAGCCGCTGCTGTTCGTCGATGTTTCCTGATGTTTTTCTTTACGTGGCCTTTCTCGTGTAGGCAGATTTGCGGTCGCGGCCCCCAGCTTTATCAACAGAGCGGTAGCCTGGATGGATGTTTTGACTCACAAACCTGCTGAAAGGCTCCGCTGGCCTGTCTGCGTGTCGCGTAAATTCGATGCACGTGGAATCTGTGAGACGTTATAGCGGCCATACAGGCCTCCTTACGCATCGTGCAGTGGGAGGACACGCCGGCCTGACGTGGGCAGTGGTTGGCATTGAGCAGACAGACGTGACTCGGCAGGTCTGCCTAATCAGAGCAGAGAGTCGTGTGCGTCGCTCTGATTGGTGACTTGTGCACTTTTTATCTGTTGAGAATCGTTCACCATATTTACAGTATGTACTCACTTACTGTCACACATTTTAATGTGCAAACCTCTGACCAACAAAGCAATTTACAAAATGACAATGCAACACAAATGTCACTCCAGCCACTTTGTCCAGGCCAGTTTGCTGCTGCTGCTGCTGCTGCTGGTGACAGGGAGGCTTGATTGTCAGAAGCTCTGGACAAACCCAAAGTGCTCGACTGTAAGGGGCGACCAAAGGAGAACTCGTGGTAGAAAACCAAGAGATGTACGATTGCTGAAGCCAAGATGCGGAACCGCTGCCAAAGTCAGGAGCAGAACAAAGAAGGCTTGATGTAAAGGACCAGGACAAAGGGACGCGGACAAACGTCAGTGCCAAGGTGGTCACCAAAAAGACCAAACTGATCTGATCTGAGTCAAGGAGACCAAAAACCAAGTAAACTTCTGAAAGGTGTTTGAATCCAATCAACTGCAGAAGTGCCACCTCACCGACGATGTTACCATAGCAACGGAGCAGTGGCACCCACAGATAAGCAAACAGAACGTGAAAACCTAATCAGCTTCCAAACAGAGAGATATGAAAATAAAATGACAACCAAAATGAATTCTCAGTTGTAGAAAACCCCAAAATGACTATAAACATCACTGAAACGAATAAAAAAGGAACCAATCACTCAGTGGTGGCAGCCGACGAGTCAATGAAGCCATCACACACCCACTCGGAAGAGCTGAGAACCCACAACCTCGGACATGTGGCACGGATTACACGCCGTTGGCATTGTGCCTTCTGCGGGAGTCACAAAATAACGATAATAAAGATAATAAAAGTGTGTGCCGTTAAATTGTGTGGATGTCGCAAGAACTGCAGGGTCACACAAGAGGAAGAATTGGGGGGCCAATCCGGTCGGCTCTCTTTAATAAGCAGGAGTCCAACAAAAGTCACGCAGTCGATGGCACCAAAGAGACAAGCAATCGACATTTCTCTTGGCTCTCGAGCCTCGTTAGTCGCAGTGAGAAGGAGCTCCGCCTGAATGCTGGGATATGTAGTGAGGGGCGGAGCCAGTCACCCTCACTGGGCGCCTTCTCACCAGTGTGGAGGGCGAAGCAGAGGGTAAGGTTAGTGCCAGCGCCTCCTCATTGCTCCCCAGAAAAGCCCGATGGAGGATCCAGTGACGCACATGTGTGACAAAAGTAAAATCTGATCGTCCAAATGCAGACCTCCTCCGCTGTTTAGGGTCTTCAAAACAAAACCCACCACAATGAGCACACTGGCCCAGCACGTGGCACAAATGAAATCTGAATATGGATAGCAAAGCCAGTGAGATGTGGTCCAGAGCAGCAGACACATGCAAGCGACGGTATAAGGGGACGCAGCGCCAGCCCGCCGCACTTCACGTTGTTGAGTCGCTCGCCGTGGACGCCTGCGTCATTCGGCCGTCTCTGTTCTTTTCATTTCTTTTTTGCTCCTCCGCTGCGCTTCTACATCTCGGCTTAAAAATCCCAACTGACTTCTCGGAGGCACAATAAAGCAAAACAGAAACACCCTCGGCCACACTTTAGTTTGGCTAATAGTCAGCGGGGGGCCCCTTAGTGTTCCCGTGGGGTCTCGGGGGGGTCAACCACTCAACCGAATCCTAAGTGGGGTCACACGAGTAACCTTGAGAGTTTAGCTGAGGTCACCGGGGGGCCATCTGGTCTTTGACTCGGCTGATTCTGTTTGAACGTCCGCTACAATCCCCCCGCGTCACGTATGTGAGCCCCCCATGCGCCAGTGGATGTGCCTTTTTCATTTTCCTCCTTCCTGTGCAAAGGAAAATGGGCATTGCCATCACGGGGGGCACTGCTGCCTGGGCCTGGATATGATTGCGTTGCCAGGTCACTGCCCAGGTGGGTCCTCTCCTGTCTCCTTCACATCCCACAGACATGTTCAGCGGGGGCTTTTGGTGATTCTGTCAGTCACTGATGGATGACTGCAGTGGGCTTTGGGCTCCCACTTCCCATGTCAGAGTAAACAGGAATGATGAGCCCATGCGTCTCCAGCTCTGTCCCTGGCTCTGACCGCTTACTGCAGCTGCTGGGGTGGACTCGGCCGCCTTGAGCCCAACTGACTTGCCTTTTAAGAGTCACAGCCTGTCATCGTTTCTTTATTCTTTAAACCGAAGCCGAACGCTGATGTGATTCAAAGGATGGCAACAGAGGACCAAGAGCTCCGGCCGCTTTCGTAATTCTTGAAACCCGTGTGGGACCCTCGCGATGGCGCGTCACCTCTCAGCTCCTTCAAACAATAAGGGGCAGTGTGGCCAAAACTGCGTGTCACCACAGAATTGAAAATCCTGACAAAAACTGCAGTGACAGATGGTGTTGGTCCTGCCTTGAACTCAGTGGTTGCCAGGATGGCCTCCAGCTGCCCCTCGACCCTGCATATTGGCACATGGGTGGACAAATAGCAGTATGACATATTTATTGAAACTTGATTGTGGGCAGAGGTGCGCCTTTCTCTCCAGGCTCTCGCAGACTCCTGCCTTGGGCCGTCTTTCTCACTCCCTCAGGCGGCTCCTGGATGTTCTCGCTCGTCGGCTTTACCCCTGCATACCAGCCAATGGATTGCAGGGCAGTGGGTGGAGCCAGCACTGACTCACCGATCAGGCTGAGCCACACTGCACTCTGGGTAGTATTCCTAAACGTAGACATAGCAGACACAACGGCGTCACTACGACGACACTTCCTGTTTACAGCACCAAGCAGTACGTCATTTTGCCGTTTTGCACGTGAATGTTTTCTTTCTAAGGTTTATTTCAAGCTTTAGAGTGAAGTGACAAAGTTGATTTGGGCTGCCGTTTTGTTCTCAGTAATTTACGAAGTGTCACTGAATTTGGTCATGTGACTAGGACTGCCACTCTGATGATGTCACAGGATGATGGTAGTGGTGGTCAGTGTTTGATTTGCCGTTTATTCAGCCCAGACGTCCGTTTTTGGATTTGAGTCGCACTTTTGGTTCATTTATTCATTTAGGTCGGTTGTTTCCACGGCCATTTTGTCTTCCCTGTTGTTAGGGGTCAGAGGTCATAACCTTTGGTTAGCAGCCCAGCGGGTTTAAGAGGTCAGTCAATTCTTCTTTTGCTCCTTAAAACTCTTTTTTCTTGTTTTCACCTCACGATTGAATTTTGACCTTTGACTTTTGCGGTGGACTTCTCTTACAACTTGGGGTCTCTGGTTTGCCCTAAACGTGTTTTCACTCACCTCACTTGTGTAATTCAGTGAAGCTCATGGGCTCTCAAAGACCTCGGCCTGCGGACCCGAGGATGCCGAGAGCGCCACCTGCTTGCCAGTCAGACGCCTGTCCACAGAGCTCGGGTTCTGATTTCTCACATTTCACTCATCTGCTCCTCAAAGATTTGACTTTTGGAGACTTTTGCACTTTTTCTGGGAGTCGAGCCATCAAACCCTAAGCTTTGGAGACCTCCATGTGCAGCGTCTCACCTCAAAGAGGACTGCAGGAGCAAGTCCTGGACATGAAGAAGCACCCAAAGGTTCTTAGAGGTGACCCCCCTACAGACGTGCTGAAAGACTTGGGGTCCCTAGAGGGGTACTGGGCTGGGTGTTCATTTTTGTACATTCAGGAGTGTGCGGTGAGTGTGCAGTGAAGTCTCCTGTATTTCCAATCCAGTGGTCCTCCTCATCTGCCATCTCCATGATGTGGGCACCAAAGCTGAAGAAATCAGACCACCTTGTGAGCCCGCCATGTTAGAGAGTGACGCTCCTCGGTGTGTCAGCACAGCGCTGCCTGATGACACGTAATAAAGACAGAGAAGTGACAAATGTCCACATCCTGGAGTGCGTGAGCCTACCGCCCTTCGAGGTCACCTGCATGTCACAGAGGTTCCCACAGAGTCGAGTTTTCCTGCCTCTTCTTCGATTGACGTTGTCTGCCCACCTCATGACAAAGGTGGGGTCTCCAAGGGAAGAGCTGCCTGATGGGACAGCAGTTTCATCCTGCTTATCGTGGGGCTCCTTCAATGGCCACGAATTTGTGAAGTCCCAGAGCAGAAGATTTGCCAGGTGAAATCAGTTGGTGACATCGTCAATGTGACAATCGTGGTCACATAATGCACCTGAAACACCTCGAGTAAGCCAAGAAATAAAACAGAATGTTATGGCGACAAATCAAAGCTAAAAATAAACCGCAATTCTCACCCTAAACTCGTAATCGCCCCACGTGCTGTGGTGGGTATCCGTGAATTTCTGTTCTTTAATGCTTCACTGCTTTTCCTGGAGCTTCTCCTTCTCTAGTAATGGATTTGAATTCTGCCAGTTCAGTTTGTTATTCTGCCTTTCCTCCTTATGCTGCACCCTAGGGGTGCGGTGCCCCTCTGGCACTGCAGTGGCCATCACAGCCCGCACTTACAGGTTGCACAGGCTGAGCCTTGAGATCTTCAGTTGCCCCCCCCCCATCTTCTTCACTGGGGATTCTGGGTCAGCTCCTGCATGTGCTGCCAACCCACCTGGCACATGCCCTCCATTGGCAGATCACCATTTCTCTAGCAGCACGTATTAAACTCAAATCCTTGATGGTCACCTACTGTACGTGTGTGGAGACACTGATGAGTGATGCCACCTGTGAGTGGAGCTCCCGGCTGGCTGAACGAGCTGCCCACCTCCATTCGGACTGCTGGCCCCTTCAACGTGTTGAAGAAGCGCCTGAGACTTTCTTGTTCTGTGAATGTCTGCCTGACTGATAACGGCTTTGAGCCAAGGGTCTCTGTAGCTAAAAGTGTAGCCAGCCTTGTGTCACCCTGCCTGGTTTAGAGCTCTTCACTTGTGAGGGCCAGCTTTGTCCCCCTGTCCTGTCACACTTGTTCCCAAACAGTCCCCAGACTGTCCTTGGATGAAAGCGTCCATGTGTCACTCACGTGCGCTTGGGAGACAGTAATAGATAGATAGATAGATAGATAGATAGATCCGCTAAACCAGGGGGCTGGCGCTGCCATCTAACTCTCCTTTCCTCTCTCCTGGCAGAAACCACCCAAGAACATCACTTCCGGTTCCAACGCCTCTTTGTGACATCACTTCCTGCAGACCCACCTGTATTATATATTCATTTCCGCTTTGATCCCAGTCTGTGTGACAGTATATGTGGGATTCCCCCGATGCGGTGACAGCGTTTCTCGGCTTATTTTACAACACTGAATTGCAAACGGCAGAAGGACAGATTGGCTTTGGAGGTTCGTTCTTCACATCCCTCGCGCTGTGTTTTGTGTAAATGAGCCGATGACAATGACAGACTCGGGGTAAGGCCGACACGTTGGCTCGTTGGTCAGATCAGGGTTTGTGTTCATGAGCCGACGTTTCGTGACGGCCTCTTATAAGGCGACGTAGTGACAATGCAAGTCACCGAAACAGAGGAATGCGTCGCTGTCAGCCCGATGCTCTGTTCGGTTAGATAACTGCGCTTGGGAAGATGCGCAGCTCAAACATCCGGGGAATCTGCTCTCCCGATGGTCCCGCTGACGGGTTTTTATCCGGCGATTTGTGAAGTGAAGAGAAGCAGGCCGCGCTGTGCTGCGCTCTGCTTGTACGTCGCTTGTATCTGCTTGTGGCTCAAGGGCTGACGGCTCTCGACTGTCAGAGCTCATTTATCTTTCTCTCGCTCTTATCGCCGCAGAGTCTCGAAATGTGAGGTGGTGCTGATTCAGTAAATCTTAATGGGAAATTCAGCTAACACTCCGCTTCAGGGCTCCACTTGGAGCAGCAATTTGTTGCGAGGGCCGAAGGTGTGACGTCTCTCAGGCGCGGGTTCAGAAGTCACCTGGCGGTTTTCTGCACCACTAGCCTTGGCGATGATAAAACGCCAATTGCTTATAAGATTTGGATGTGATGAAAGGAGGCGTCGAATTACACCGCTTTCTATCTGCGCCGTAAGCTGCTTTTAGTCCAAGTGGACGCTGATGACTTCCATGTACTCGGCGTTACGGCAGCGGTTGTTAGACATCGGAGAGATTAGACGCAAAGGCAGCAAGATAAGCGCGTGAAGCTCGCTGTTGTTTTTGGCAGCTCGCTGGAGTGTCAGGTGAAGGACTCGGCCGGAGAGGACCACTCTACCCGTGGGAGGCTGAGCTTGGCGCTCCGTGGGGTTACCGGCACTCAGCCAGCATCTTGTCACGACTGACGCACTAACGGGGGTCCTCCGTGTCACAGCAGCGATGGTCTCTTCACTGCTAAAGCGTCCTTCATGCTTACTGGCATCAGAGCAGACTGGCATTGATCAGGCCAGCCATTTTTGTTGGGTTCCCTGTAGGACGAATGATAAGATGGTGGTGACTCCGTCCAGGCAGAGGCCAGTGGACGTTAGTGTCACCACAGGGTGCGGGTCCCAGCTGGCATGAACGTGTGTCCGTGCCGTTTGTGAGATCAACCTGTGTTGCTGTGGAGAGGCCACACGGACCTGGACAGGCTGCACTCGGGGCCTGCGACAGACGTAGATGAAGACTCTCGGGTAAGAAATGAGAAACAATTACGCAGGGGGCTGTGGGGTGAGGCTGCGGGAACCCCTCAAGAACCTCACAGACCCCACTGAAACCCAATTAGCCAAATCGGCGGGGGGAGGCTTGGGAATGAATTTTGAAAACAGTTTATAAAGTTATAAATCACACAGTACCCATCACCGAGGTGGCCCAGAAAGCCCCTCATGTCAACACGGCCGTCACTGCCGGGCGCCGCTTGGTGCTTGAGTGGCATCTGTCAGTCATGAGGTTTGTGTTTTACGAGCGAATTGTGGAATTAGTGATTGGTAACGTTTGTAAGTGCGTCGACCTGAGCGTTCACTCATACAAAATACACGGAACTGAGATGATTTGTAACGGCACTGGGGCACTCAGCAGGCCGGGATACTCAGGAGCCCGTGATCTCCGCAGCCTGTGCTTGTGGTTTGCTTGTTCCTTGTGGCCCATCGAAACAGCACAGTGAAGTCACTGCTCCCCTCGGGACCCTCGGCTCTGGTGGTGCTCTTTGTTTTTGGGCTCAACCTGTGCCACGTTCTCAGGAGGAAGCGCCGTACTACCAGCGTGTTCTCCGCCGGTGCCTGCACTGCTGCTTGAGTCGCCTGAGTCTGCTGCATCCCACCCAGCCAGAGCGCCAGGAGAAGGCCACCCTGTAATGGAGATCTGCGATTCAGGAGGTGAGGCCTGGCATCCAAAATTAATTGCTTAGCTTGCTTGTTGCAGTCCTCACATTCAAACCAGGTTTATGTCAGATTGCCTGCTGCCCAGTTCTTGGGAGGTGGTCCTCTTGCCT
>JANRMT010062845.1:17635595-17657528 GCA_026402145.1 Polypterus bichir lapradei | reverse complement strand
GCCCACTTGTGACCACCATGGGGTGGTCTTCTTGCCTCTTCTGCCCACTTGTGACCACCATGGGGTGGTCTTCTTGCCTCATCTGCCCACTTGTGGCCACCATGGGATGGTCCTGTCGCCTCATCTGCTCTCTTGTGACCACCATGGGGTGGTCCTGTCGCCTTGTCTGCCCCACCAGGTCTTCCTGCAAGGAGAATGGTGTGTTTGTTGGGCTGTTAGGACTACACTGGGGTGTCATGTCTGGATGCCTCCCCTCATATTTCAGCCAAGTTTACTCTCATGGCTGTTTTTGTTTGTTCATATTTATATTATTCGTTGCGTGTGTTTTCTTTAGTTTTGTGTATTATTTCATTTTTATGTGTTTCATTTGGTGGCTGCTTCCCCAAGAGGCCCGCCTTTACCCCTACCAAGTCCCTTGCGGTTCATTGAATGCTCCTGGTGCTGCCTGCTGGTGAGTCCTCGGCCGAGTTCATTGTTGGCTCTCATGCTCCGTTTTTGACGTTGACTTCCAGATTTGTGCTGCTAGCGCTCGTTCACTTTGGATTGTCTTTGTTGTTTAAGCCAACACCTTCTGGGCATTTTCGGCTCATCAGAGCTTCACTTTTGTCCATAAATATTTTTATTTATAAAGATTCCTTTTTTGCCCCTTTTTGCTTCAAGTCAAAGGGCAGCAGATCCTTCCACTCATGGGGCCGTTGGCTGCCATGACCTCAACCCCCGGGATGCACTGACCACCGCTGTCCTCACAATGGCCATGAGGCCCCTAAAGCTCCTTTACGGGACAGCAGACACAACACAAGGACCCGGAGAGGCAGTGAGATGGTGTGGCGCCACCTCGCTGAAAGGAGACAAAGAAGACTTGATGTTTGGGACGCTTTGCCTTTTGTGTTTTATTTTAGAAGAATCTGATGAAGGCCATCCTGTAGAGCAGAGTAGCGCTATACAAAAGCTGACACATGCATATTCACAGAGAATACAAAACAGGAAATAACTTAAGGACCTGCCGGTCAGTTCATATTAGTAGAAAGAAGGACAAAATGGCCGAGAAGACACAAAAGCGTTTCAGACTACAACAACGAGCTAACATGAAAGACGTTCTAGGAGTTAAGAGGACGTTCTAACAAAAGTAGCCGTAAGCCGGCGACTCCTTCATCTTGATTGGAGCTCACACCTCGCCGGTGGCTCCTTAACGGCGGCGATGCGCCCACTCGAGGACCTTGAAAGAGAAGCGGCGCGCCACCTCACGAGTGAGAAATGCTTCAACGTGGATACTCGATTATGATGTCACCTTTACACTGGATAACACAAAGTGAACGCATTTCTTTTAAAGTTATATATGTGGCTATGCAAAGACATACAGAGTAACTGGAAAGGACTTGATATTCACCTCAGTACAGGAAAAGAAGACAAATCCCAGAGGACGGGCATCCCGCAAATCTGAATACGGGATTCGATAAAACAGCACCGCTGGGTGAAGGGCTCCTCATTTAGTAGCACTGACATTTTCGAGATGAGCTTTTAGACAGACACGTGACACCAAGTCAGTCGGAGATTTCCAGAAGAATATCAATACGACAACAGTACCGGGTAAGTGACTCATGCAGCAAGGAAAACGAGGGATACACTGGAGATATGAGCGCCAACGCCACCTTAGAAAGCTCAATAAGTCTGAGTAGGCACCACGTGCCACAGTCCCTCTGAGCTCGGATGTGCTGGCTCACTTGGTGGCTCCACGTGGCGTTGTTTCCCTTCTCACGAAGGGCTTGTAACGTCCGAGTTCATCCATCCCCCTAAAAGTGACTCCTTAAACGATGAGCTTTCACTTCTGTATCAAGAAGGACGTGCAGAATTAGTTACGGGGCTGAAATCACAAAGTCTGGCAAGCGACGTGCCGTCAATCAGCCAGGTAATAAGCGTGAGCGTCGCCAATCACGATTCACCGCTTCAAACACCGTCACCGGCTCACTCCTTTGCGGCTCGAGGAAGTCTCGCTTTTCCTGTCCCTTGGTTGGTTGAAAAGCCTGCCTGGCAGTAGTCGCTCTTGTAACGCCAGGGCTGATTTAGAAGTCCAGAGGTCTAATCATCATGGTCGTCGCGCGGAGGGAGTAACTGGGCCCTTTGAAGTAGTGCCACTTGATACCGTTGAGTTTGCCAAGGTTCTGTCCGAGGCTGTAATACATCCCGTTAAGATTTGAAGGACCACAGGCATCGAACCACCAACCTGCAACAGCAGAGGACAACAGAATATCAGGTTTACGAGAAGGAATGAGTAAGAAAGAGAATAGCAGACAGCTAGGAACTGAGCTACGGTGGGGTCGGCCTCATGGTGCGCCGCCAGACCGCCAGGCTCGTCCTCTAACAGGTTTTAATGGAAAAATGAAATCATTCACAAGGAATTAACGGCCATGGGTAAGCTGGAGCTGGTAATCTAAGTCAGAAAGTCAAGAATCAAAGAACCGCGCTCGGGATCTTACTTAAGGGGGCCAGCAAACGCTGGTAAGGATCATCGTGAGGAACAGTCCAAAAGTCCTCGTCCACATACGGAAAAAGTACAAAGGGATTATTAATCTCCAAGACAATCAAGTGGGGTATCCGCAAACTTGGACAAGCAGGGACTGCACGAAGCTGACCTCGCTTAGGAGTTTCTACGCCGTCGTGCCGTCTTCTGCTCCGGTTTCCATGACCTGACGGTTGGCTTTGCCCCGAAAACTTTGGTTTTCTGTTGGGGCTTTGGTGGCCGATAGTTCACTTCCTGCACTTCTCGTTTCCTGTCTATCTAATCGTCTGCTCTCAATGAGGACGTGTTGGCGGTTTCTGAAGAACTTGTCCAGAGTGTTGTGGTGCGCGAGAGTTTGATCTTAAATTTCGTAAACTCTGTCAGTTTTCAGCGATTTTCAAATATTTGTAACCTTCCAACTAATAAACAGGATTCTCCTGTCAAGACAAAACCCAGCCTTGTTTACCTTTTACAACAAACTCGGCCCGATGGTTTGGAGAGGACCAGGAGACGAGATGTCAGCTAATTCAGAACCGAGTCGTCAGCGACAGAACAGACGTTTGTTACCAAAGTCAAGAAGGAGACGCTGCTGGACTGACAAACAGAATCAAGCAGGAAATGCTGCACACCAAGCTCACAAACCGGGACGACCAACCACTCCAGCCTTTGAGTCATCACACCAGTAAGGTCGGCAGGACACAAACTCCAGCAATTAGCAGGTGGGATCATCTCTGGAGCCCCTTCTGCCTTCTCCTCTGAAGACAATCGGCCCCCCTTACCTCCGGTCAGCATCAGGGCGCACTTGCAGATGCAGTTGTCGTTATCGGCATCCTTGGTGCTGAAGTTGGCCCCATGGATGACCATGCTGCTCTGCTTGCCAGCTGTCCCACTGTGGCTTTTGAGAAACAATCTGCAATTCAATGAAAAATGGCTGTCACTTTAATACTGAAACATGACTGGAGCTGCTAAAGAATTTTTATAGTGACCGACACGCATCGACAGCAGTTTGAGTTCAAGGCCATCGTCAAGTGTCCTCAGTACAATGACACCTCAGGACAGCTGACAGTGACACACACACGATTTAAATATTGAAACATATTAGCAGAACATTGGCTCTGTGACCCCAACAGAATGGAAGTTTGAGGGGACACTACCTCCCCCAAGACGTTAGGCGGCAGCTTCCCTGCAGTGTAGCCGTGCCCCACATTCCCACAGGGCACCATGGGACATGTAGTTTTATACCACAACCCTGCTGGGTACCGTGGGTTCCGCCAGGGGACGCTGTGAGAGAACCTGGGGAGTCACGTCTCACCCACAGCCCAGAAGTGCTACCAAGTCACGGGGACGAAAGCCCAGAAGTACATCCGGGCAGAAGAACACTTGAGCTCTCCGTCCAACCTGGAAGTGCTAGCAGTCACGTGAAGCACTTCGAGGTCGAGGACTGCTGAAGACCCAGCACACGAGCCGGAGTCGGGAGGAGGTGGGCATCGCTTGCTGGGAAGTGTGCTGGAGAGGACTGGGATTATCACTTGCCTGTGTTATTGTGGCTGTGGTGCTTCGAGGGCACTATCACTGGGAAGAAGACAGTGACATATCTCCTTGGCGCTTTGACTCTGTCTGTCTGTGGCTGTCTGTTGGGTTTAAAGGGGCAAAAGTGACCCCTGGCGTCCACACTCGTATAACTGGATGTTCAGTGACTTTGTGAACGCTAATTAATTAACTCTTTCAGATATCATCTAGCCATAGGAATTATGCTCAGTTTTGATTGTGGCCCCTGGAGGACGATGGCAGCTTGACCAGGGTGACACTTGGGGACATCAGAACTGAGGTGGACTTCTCTGCATAAAGGCCAAGTGGGACGCTGCCCCCGTATCTCCCAGGAGGTGGCGCTGTTACACCAAACTTAAACACAAACTCGGACGGAGCTGTCATCAGGACATTTGTCTCCAGTTTTCCACGCTGTGCTTAACTTCAAATCTAACGAGCCTTTGGACTTTCTTTAGGCCTGGTGTGGCTCGCCTTTTTCAGCCTTTGGACCCTCACAGTTGTTGCCGTGGCTTTGCTCAGGTGAGCGCAGGAGCAGCTTCAGCTTGTCAGTTCACTCTGGGGGTCTGAAGGCCAAGTGACCCTTTGTGTGTTTTAGTGTTTCTACGTTTTGTGAACTTGTGTGGCTCGATACCCCGAGTAGCGACCGCTGCTCTCCTGAATCCTTCAGTGCAGTACGACTGAGGATGTCATCCATTGAACAGAAGTGAGACGTTTTTGGATGTTCTTTTGTTTTCTGCTCCTCGAGTTGAGTATTGACGTTGATGTCGAGATATTTTCTAATCCTGTCCTTTGATGGCTGCCCTTCATGACAATTATCGTGACAGATCTTTATTTTGTGTGCTTTAGTCAGCTGACAGTTTCTCATCACTGGTACTGGAATACCCAATGAACCCCCTTGAAGTCTCAGGACCCTTAAGGCCACCCCCAGGGTCTTGACGGTAGGATTCACAAAATGGCGTAGTGGAAAAGGCTAATTATGGCAGCGTCTTCTCAAGGCTTTCCGAATTGAAAGTTTCAAATGCGTTCCAGCAGTTGGTCCAAGCGTCTTCATTTTAAAAGCGTTAGTGAAATTCAAAAAAGGCGTTCACCCAAAAAAAATAAAGGAGACCGTTGATAATAAACTCACACAAGTGGCAGCAGGACCCCCACTTGACCACTCGCTTAATGGCTCTGCGTTCCTGTCTAACTGCCACCGGAGGACATTCAGTTGTCTGGAGCAGAGCATGAAGGGCCTTACCGGAGTAAACGGAATCCTCCCTCGACTTCTGTTCACATTAAACAAACAAGCTCAAAATCAATCTGCTATGAACGTGAACTTTAAAGATTACACTCATGAACGATAAGCTCGCTGAAGGGTCGCGCTAGTCCTCGATTTCAGCATCCCGAGTATGAAGATCCCAGAGAAGACACCGAAATCTCCAACACAAAAGTGAAAGAGCCACGCAAACGAAAAGAGAAGGACGGCGTGCAGAGCAGCAGCCAACAGCTAAGCTTCACTTGGAACAGGGGCACGTGACCAGCTGGGGAGCCCAACCAGGGTGTTCGACCCCACAGGACCCTCTTCAGTTCCAGAGTCCTCCTGATGTTTGTCCATAATGAATCCATACTTCAGTCATAAAAGCCTCAACGTCCCTGAACGTCTTCAAAGCGAAACGTTACACCCAACCCTCTTCAAACGGTCGCTGCACGCTTTGGTCCACAAGAAAGCCTCTGCCGATGTTCTCGGTCCCTCAGCCCCCCGGTGTACAGTAAGGACGACACTGCGAGATGACCGACATAATCGCTGGGCTTCTGGGGGCACAGCCTGTCATTAGTGCTGTTGAGATGCCAGCTTATTGTTGAAGATCTCCTGGGGCAGACGGACCACCTGTGACATGCAAGGCCATTCCCATCATGTGCTGCGACATTCTTAACTGCGCACAGACTGGCAGCGCAGGGAGAGACGCAGATACCCCTTGACCTCCGCCTTTGAAAAGCCAGTGGAGAAGAATACCGCAGGAGAAGAGAGAAAACATTTGGCGAGCGCCGCCCGCCTGACAAACGACGTGCTGGAAACAGAATTCAAAGGCGAGCAGCGGGCAGGGGAGGAGCGGGCGAAAACAAATCACCGAGCGGGCTGCCCTACCGGTCACGCTAGAAAAACACCATCAGGCTTGGACGAACAGCCCACGCTCTCGTGTTCAGCGTCACGTCATAAATTAAAGACCACCAATTAATGACCGCTGGGACTTCAGCTATAAATCTCAAGTGCACTGGGACGCTAAGCGTGAAAGGCCCGTGGACTGCTGGAGAGCGGACCTGCACCACCGCCAAGCCAGAGGGCGGCAGACCTGACCGGTGCCAGCAGGAGCCAACTAAATGATAAGGGCTGCCTGCCAGCTCTATCAGGCTTATTCGTAGGGCAGAGTGGGAAAGGGGGGCTTTTTAGAGCCGGGGGTCTCTCTCTGTTCACCTTCTAAACAGACCCTCCGTCCCCTGAGCTTTCACAGATTGCCCTCTTACAGAAAATGGGCACAAGCCATTAAGAAGTCATGCAAACAGCCCATCTCTTCTGTTTTGGGCCCAGTCATTACAGCGTGGCACACGTGGCGGACAATCTACATACGTACCTGCTCGACAGGTGAGGGCAACTCGGACAGAACTGACATTTGGGCAGGTGTGCCAGGCAAACGAAGCTTCACAGATGTGATGGGAGTCACCAGGTGTCCAGCATGGCACCAAGAACAAGTCCTTCATGAAAACTAAGTGAGAGAACTGAGGCCTGGGCAGAAGCGGGCAGGGTACCCCATACAGAAGAAATGCAGTAACCTGTCCTGGCCACAAGAGGGCACACTGTCTCAGAATAAGATTCTATGAGGCTATGCCATCCCTCTGACCAGGTAGGCAGCTGCCTGGGACACCCAGCCAGATAAGGGGCAGCTCTCGATTTCACTCGATTGGACTGTCATGCCCTTCAACCTGACGTGTCTTTGTCTTTACGCGGGCACAGAAGACGTGTCGCCATCATGAGGTGAGTGAAGGGCGGGCAGCTTGAGAACACCAAGCCTCAGCTGACTGGGCCAAGCAAGTCAAGAAAAAATACAAACAGCCTGTCGAAAAACACATCCTTATTAGCACCGTGCCATGGATCACTGCCTGGCACTGCCCTACTCTTTAATCCCACCGCAGTCATCCTGACACCATTGCTGACGAGTGAGAGCCTTTCAGAGTGGTGGGGGGCTCAAAGACTGAGCTGCCCGCCTCATGTGCTGCAAAGGGTTTACCTTCTAACATTCAAAGATCTGTGAGTGTGTGTATGTGTGTGTGTATGTGTGTGTCACCTCTAAGTGGACCCCACATGGCTGTCCCCTCGCCTCTTTATGCCCATCCTGTTCCTGCTCTCGATTCTCTACACGACTGTGACGCCCCTCACATCCCCCTCCTCTTCCTTGAAGTTCTCACCCTCATCTTCACACCCGTCCTGTCCTTCCTCTTCATGACTATTATCTCCCTCGTCTTCACACTTGTCCTGTCTCCTTTCTTTAGGGCTGTCCTTCCTCTTTATGACTGACTATCATCTCGCTCATCTTCACACCCGTCCTGTCCTTCCTCTTTATGGCCGTCCTCTCCACTGCTGCCTTAATAAGCATCTTGTCTCTCATCTTCTCGACTCTTCTGTCTTTGCACTTTACAGCTGCCTTCTCCCTCATCCTCATGGCCGCCACTCCCCCCCCCCAGTCCTTCCTCTTTATGGCTATCGTCTCCCTCATCTTCGTGGCCATCCTCTCTGCCATCTCAGTCTTTCCACCTTCCTCTGTGAGATTTGAGCCTTCTAGGTGGCAGTGGGCACAGACCCACCAGATGTCATGCTAGACACTAACAAGTGCCCCTCGTCATGAACCTTACTATTTAAAAGCTGAGGCTGTCTTCTCAGAGTCTTCTTTCCATTGTATGCTCAGTGTCAGCTGGTATCGCTTTCCGTGTGGCTGTGGGGGCGTTTAAACCTCTATGGCTGCATTTGGTCAGACGATGACAACACCCGAGGGCATCATGATGATCAGATACGAGTCGACACCGATTAGGCACCAGCAGCCCCCTGTGCTGAACGTGAACTGGCACACCCCCTAATTATAAGCAAGAGAGGGGCAGACATGAGTAGTGAGGTGGGCTCACGTTAAAATCAGGGAAGCCTGCCCACAATTTGCATGCCAACAGATGCCAGTGCCAGACGGTCAGTCTCTGCAATGCTGAATATTCAGATGTGTGCTGACCACAAGAATACAAAGCACGGCCGGCGGCTGATCCGCACAACAACTACAGGGGGCTGCGTTGCCCGCTTCATTACCTTCATGCCACATCCTCTCTTCAGGACATTCTGCTGATCTTTAGAGGATTTACTGCCTTAGAAAAGTGAACTTCAAGCTGCGCCAAGACTCCTTGGCATTTCAGCTATGGAATTCAAAGAAGAATGGAACTTTGAGTCGGCCGCATTTATATTCTTAAAAAATACCAGCAGACCCCCAACTAACACACCAGGGAGCGGCAGGGCGACGTCACCCACGGGCGTGGGACACTCAGAACATCTCATCAGAGGCTTCGGTTTCCACGTCAGAGAGTCAAATTTAAGGGGGTGCAGGTTTGCGGTTAGCACTGCTATGGCTGATCACCATTTCTGACCAAACACTTGAAATCCTCAAATATTAAAACCTCACATTCCATGGAGAGATTGCTGGGAATACAATCAGGAAGATAAGACAGCCACGAAAATGAAACTGCGACATACTTTTAACTCTTCACACAAGTTAGAAACTCTCTCGAGGTACCCACCTGCCTCCCAGGTGGCATCGCCAAAATGTGCCACTTTTGATGAGGTGAGGGGACAACTGGCAAAGGATCTCTCCTTCAACATTTCAAAAAAGGATGGCAAGTGTGCCAGCAGCCCACCCAAAGCTGTTCGTCCATCTCTGAGATTGTCAAAAACACACACTGGTGTCATCGAGTGCCCGTTTTGCTGGGCCGCAAGCTCTGGAAATGTCCTGCAGTTAAACCCCTTTGCCTGCCTCTCAGCCAGCCTTTGATTCAAAATAACGTGTGAACAGCAATTTGGAGGTTAACATAACATGGGCTGGAGGAAAGTCTGCTGCGGAAAATTAGGGGGCATCTCCTGCACCGTTGTGCTCGCGTGGTGGAGGAGAAAATACCAGGAGAGCAAGAACAGGGGGTTCAAAATCAGAAAGAAATCAAACAGCAAATAACGAAATTCAAGCGCAAGACGAGGAAGCGAATCCACAATGAGTCATGACGGACAGGGTCACGACCCCTGAGGCCACACCCCCTACTGGGCACGACCGGCCAACTCAGTGCAGATTAAAAAAAAAAAAAAGAAAACACTCAAATCGAAAATGAACTTTAAAAGACAGCAGAGAGTCGAAAAACAAACGGAAACGACAGGGCAGCGCCACGCAGGGGGCCGGAAAATAACCGGAATTACACTTATGGGGAAAAGGGCCGGCATTGAGCGCACTCGACTCCATCAAGAGTTTCGTTATTGTTAGTAGTGATATTATTATTATTATAATTAGTAATAAAAAAGACTTTTCACTATGCAGCATTGCCACATAAAGTGTATATTTTTCTTTTCTTCTTTTCTCTATGTAAAATCCCGTTGTCAAAAAAAAAAAATATATATACGGAAGATAAGATGGGCGGGTTAGTCAGAGAAGACCTTTTGGGAGGTACAGGGCTGTTATTTACAATTTCCGGGAGTGCCATGGAAACGGACGCACTATTTAAATAGAGGCGGGAAAAGGCAGAAAGAAAAATAAGAAAAGACAGCCCGAGTTTATGGCGAAGGAGGAAAGGACAAGACCATTCTAAGTCCAGGACAAAGATTTGTTTTCGGGGAGCACCACAAGTCAACTGCAGTCTGGGGTGGCCACCATGAAGTTTCTGGATACACTGAGGATACCAGGAAAAGAATCGAAAACAGTGTGAGCGGTAAATCTTTTTATTCTGGGATTGGCATGTCTGATGAACTGGACTATGGAGAAATAGTAAAACGAGAAAAACACTAAATCAAAAGGACGGAGGGGAAAGTCTTGGAAATATAATTTCATGCTTTGTGTTCATAGTATATATTGGAAGTGGGGGTGTTTTAAAAGTGTATTAATTATAGTTTTTTGTTTTTGCATTTTTTTCTCTGTGTGGGTTTGTTAATATCGTTTTTATCATTATAAATCTCCTTTCGGCGCTGTGGGAAGGGGTTAAAGGCAGGTTGAGGTTGTCCTGCAATCTTCAATTAAACTTAGTAAAGTGTAGCGGAAAAAATCGTTACAACTACTCTCAGGGTGATTCTTATACTGTAAATATTGTTACTGTGAAGTCTTTTAACTGAATTAAACAATAGCTAAGCATTAGCAGCCTCCGTAGGATCAATATTTCATCTATTGAAGATGTGCATTATTATTACTATTGTTGTTGTAATTACTGTTATTACTATGTCTGTCAATTACAGAATATTATTATTATTATTATTATTATTATTATTATTATTAACCTAATGAGTGAATTCAGATTTTCAGTTTTATTACAATTATTACTTATATATAAGAGACTAATAAAGATTTAATCTATTATTATTATTAGTATTATTATTTTAATCTAATAGATTAATACAAAGGTATAGTATTACTGTAAGTTAAATGAATTGCTTAATACAGAATTTATTATTATTATTATTATTATTATTATCTAATCAGTGAATACATCAGTAGCATTACAGTTATGATTAAACCTACAAGCAGATTTTCCTTATCTTTACTATCAGTAGGTATTTCTGCTATTCAGTTAAATAGATGGATAATGTTATCGTTACTATTCTGAATTCCTCTAATATTAAACTCTTTATTAACACTGCTGGTCCCTCCGTTCCGTTCCGTTCCATTCCAGCTGCGGTGTCACCCGTCACGGCTGTTCGCGGGTCGTCGTGTGGCGGCTGCTAACCTCTCTCAACTGTTAATTATTGAATCAAACGGATTCGCTTCTCAAACGTGCCGGCATCGCCGCCGCCTTTTGCACTCCGGGGGCCTTGACGTGTTCGTGTGTGGAGTGGGTGAAGTGACTCTGGAGTGCCAGGGCAGCCGCTGTGACCGCCACGCCATCAAACGTCGAAAGTGGTCAGCCACAGGGGATCTGAGTGGCGCTGAACCATCGGTACCAAAAACTCGTTTCACAAAAACAGAGTAAAAGAGTTCATCGTGACACCTTCACCATCGTTAATGTTATGTTAATGTTATCCTGCAGAGCCTCTAGAGCACCGCTATTTAAAATACAGACAGCAATAGTTTGCAGTCAAGGACGGTAAATATTTGGCCGAAAGAGGTCAGAGGCGCTATATAAGAACGAGAGTGCGAATCTCACTCTACTCGGTTTACCTGGTAGTAACCGCCCTTTAAGCCATTCATTTTCTGCCAAAGACACAACAACAAATACAACTATAAAGTGAATGCTGTCCAATAAAGCACAAGCTGGCAGGTTCAGACCTTATGTCCTCCGACGCCAGGATGGGCGACTCTGAGACCCCGGACTGACAGAAAGATGGAGCTGGCAGAATAAAACCTTAAGGGACACCAGCGTGCAGAGCACGCAGTGATGAGACGTTTACTGACGGAGGTCATCTAGTAAAGATATGTAACGGTTGTTAAAGACTGAAGGTATCCAACAAAGTCTTTGAGAGGAGTGGGGTTTGGGGGTTTAAACTGCTTAACGGCCCCCAAAGCCATTGAGAAGATGTTCTGTCACATTTCCGTGGTTGTGCCTTCAGCAGTTACACCCTCTCACTGACATGGTGCCATCGCGCTGACTCCATGTGAACCCTGACCAGGCAGTGCCCGTCAATGCCCCTTTATAACTATTACTTGACTGACACTTTTATCCAAAGTGACTTACAATATTTCCATTTTGCTTTGTTGTTATTTTCCTTTTGGAGCCCAGGAAGGTGAAGTGACCGGCTGAGGGTTACGCCGTGTCTGCAGTGGGATTTGAACCCACAAACTCAGGGTCTTAAGACTCCAAAGTCTTAACCACTACACCACGCTGGGTGCCATTTGGAGCGCTAGGCTGGGGGTGCTGGGGTGTGGTGCCCCTTGGAGTCCAGAACAGGAAGTCAAGGATTTGGGGGGGGGGTGTTATTCCCTTTCTATCCAGAGCCCCCCCGTGTACATAGTGTGTGTGGGCGCCCCCTAACTGTCATAGACGGCTCCCCTAGTGGACTGAATGGCTCTGCCTGTAATTACCAATTCCAATTTTTGAGGTGGCACCCTGGCCAGCTGCCCACATTGCCCATACCTAAATAGGCCACTGCAGAGGGACAGTCCTGAATTGAGAATGCCAGCTCTACCAATGTTTAAACATCTGTGATGAACTCACAATCTTCAGCCCGATTAGCTCAGTTCTCGTCACTGGACTGCCCGCTACATACGGGTGCTCAACGTCTCACAATAGGCGTGTCTACGGGGATCCTGGCGGCAAGCAGGCAATCGCTTTCCGAGATAACGCAATTCACAAGCTTCTGTGCGGTAGACTTGTGCAAGCAATTCATTGGAAGTGACACGCTGTCAAACTCCAAGGGTGAGGCGGTAATGAAGACAATGGCAGATGACGCTTTGTGGAGGGATGGCACCTGTGGCTCCACTCCTGCACGTCATGTCGTAGAATCGATGGCTGATGGACAGCAACTCCAGCTGTGCGTCTCATGAACAGTCCCACCCCCGGTAGTGAGTGCTGGGGGCCGAATCGTCTTTAATTTTAAAAAGGCTTCATCCAAAGTGTCATCAGGCCCCGCCATGTCACCAGAAGGTGTCCCAGGTGCTCCCTGTGTGCTGATTGCATGTTCCCCTATGATGCCACGGACGTACTCCTAAGGCTCGCAGTGTGGGTGGACTGGCAATGCTAAATTAGCCCCCGATTTATGAGTTCCTGCCTTGTGGCCTCTGTTGGCCAGGACAGGCTCCAGCTTCCCAGCAACGCTACTCCAGATAAGCAGTTTAGAAAACGGAGGAGTGCCATCTAAACGAGCTGCGTTGCCCCTGTGAAATGTTTTACGATAGTCCTTTTCATTTTCTTTTTACTTGTAGACCTTTGTAAGCTCGTTGCACCTGTTTCAACTGAAGAGCGGCATATAAACCGATAAACTGAAATGAACAGAATGGAGTCTGCAAGGTGGATGAAGACGCAGGCAATGAAGTGACGTGGGATGGCACGCAGTCCATCATCTGGGGCAAAGCAGCTGTTATTGCCAGTGTCCAAAGCCTTCATTCCACTCGTTACGTGGACGTGCTGAGCCAGGCCCGCTGTATGAGGCAACACATCGTCGTTGGGATTATTTTTGCTCAAGTCAGCCCACAACAATTACTCAACTGATAAAGCCAGTAAAAAAGCAAGGGGTTCACCAAACAGAGTAAAAAGTGTGGGCGATAAAGGACAGCCTTTAACTGTATGCCACACAAGCTGTGCGCCCATATTGTGTGTGTGCCGTCCACTCATTAACGATGGCCATGGCCTGAACTAAATCAGTCTACGCTCGTAGACGTCCATCGCCAGCACATTTAAGTCCACATTTTGGTCACATTGAATGGAGTGCCGGCTGTAATTTCAGGCCTGTTCTGCTTATTTATTACTTTTAGATGCTTGTCTGGTTTATTAGTTTTGTATTTTTTTTTTTTACAGGCACAGCCATGTTCACCTAATGACAAGTTCTCAGTAAACATTTGTAATTTTACACACAGAAAGAAGAGCCCACCTGTAATTCTGCTTCTCGTTCCCGATGTGGAAGCGGTCGTACTGGGAGAATGCTTGATTGCCGTCCCAGTCGGTCAGCTCGATTCTCAGAGAGTATTCTCTTTGGTTGGTCAGTAGAAAGACAAATTCGTTTCCAAGCCAGTGCTCAGCGGAGAGACTCCCGAATCCCTGAAGAAGAGAGGAAAATTCACAATCAGTCAGGCCGGCCGGCCATCACACTGCTTCACCATTTCAAAGAGGGGCTGTGTCTATGGTGAGTGCCCCCTAATCTGTGGAAGTCAGCACCCGCCTGCCCTGTGGTGTGTTCACCGTAAAGCCTTCCCGGACATCACTGGGGACAAGTCATAAGTCACCCTGTGAAGGATCGAGTGGGCCCGAGTGGGTCACCTGCACCTTAAGGAAGAACGAAAGGAGCCGGTCAGCCGGTGAGTGTATCTGATGCAGAAGACAAAGCCTCATGGGAGGAGGACACAGGCAAGGAGCCATGATGGCAGGATGGAGCTATGGAGGAGCTACAGAGCAGTAGGCCATGGAACCTCCATTTACATGTGAAGTCCAGCGTCTCAGGGGAGAGGAACCAGAGAAGTGGTCAGGGACCACCAGCCCTTCAGAAGGTCAGTCCTGGGCTGCATGGAGGCGTAAGGAGGCTCTAACGATGATATTCAGCATGTAGACAGAAAGTGTCCAAGCCACTTGTCATGGCACTGGAGAGAGGCCGCGGGGTCTCCCTTCACAATGATCAGTCACCACGGGTGAGTGTACCCTGTGAAAGACTGCCATTCTGTCCAGAAGGGGTAGGTGCCAAGAGAGAGCGACAATCGCTCTTGAAAATGAACAGGTCTTTTATTCTTAGGGAAGTTTAACTTCATGGAACACAACAAGACTGGAATGTTACCAGCGTGTAATAAGACGAGGGGACATCACTCAGCCTTGTGACAGCTCGTGTTGTCCAACACCTCCAGGCCGAAAGTTGAAAAAACAGGAAAAGAAAAGAAGGCTCTGAATTTTCGTGTCATTTTCACAGCTGTGTAAACGTCTACTGTTTTAATACCCGTCTGGCATGAAGTTCTGAGTCTGCAGTAACTGAATCAAAATACAAACTGCAGCAAACTCTGGCGTGGGCGCCCAGCGGGTTTATCAGCTTCAGCCTCGGTGCGCAAGACTCCCGTTTGATCCGTCGAGTGGCGCGAGAGCAGAGGCTGGCAACCTAAAACCTCAAACGCCAGCCAAGGGTCTGCGTTACACCCAAGTGTGGCACTCAGCTACCGTCTTCACACTTTGTCTGAGTGCAAAATTACACGGCTGCCCTTGGGGAAAACTCTGAATGGCTCCAAAGAGTAAAGCGCAAATGAACGCCTCGTTCTATTTGTAATAAATGAAAGCAACTCAAGCCCAAGTTATCCTCGTCAATTCCGTCACCTCCTCGGCTCCTGAGCATACGCTGATAGCACATTGATATACCCACCACGAACCACCTGGATTGTGCCCGCTGTCCTTTCTAGTGCCAGCTCGACTCAAGGGACCGGGCACAGCCCAGGGTTGCCCAAGGACGCTGGCCTTAGTGTCATCATTTCACAATCTGTTACGTGCCCACAGTCAAACCTTAGAGACCTAAATGGAGAAGTGACCTCCACATGGGGTGTGCCACCCAGCACATTAGGACTCATTTGCTTTCCTCCTCTACCCTGTTGTGGTTTCTTGGAGGTTGTAAACCTCGTGGAATATTAAAACATGGCTGTTTGTACCAGCGACATGACTACAAGCTCACAGAATCTTACGATTGTTACCTTGCTGAGTTTGCCACGCCCCAGCGAGGACTTGCTTGACTTCAAAGAGTAAGAGGACATCACTGGGATGGGGGACACTCAGCTCGATTTGGAATTTTGAAGAAGGAGTTTGAGTTTGAGCACCTGGAGAAGAACGCAGCTTCACACTGGTGGAGGTGATGGGATCCTCACAATGTCTGTCCATTAAGAGAATTCCGTGCCCACATCCAGCACCGTGTCCAAGATTACGGATTGTGCCCTCGAAGAGTTGCAATGTATGGCCTCTCTTTAGTGACCATTCTAGCTTTGTCTGCAGGTCTTGATGCCAATTTGTCTTTGGGTATCAACTTCTGGCTCTTCAACTTCTGACATCGTTCATGGTTCTGGCAGCACTTGCTCACATTTTTTATTTTTTGACCCTGGCTGCAGTTTTCCTGGATGTTTGCGTATCTCGCGGTCCAGTCAGTCACATTCCCTGCTGTCCATGCGGAGGTCCAGCAGATCATCTCTGCACATAACAACTGAGTATCGTTTTGCGCTGTCGTGAATGCCGTTGCTGTTTCGACTCCTCCTGGATGAGACTCCTGCCGGACATCACAGCCTGTCTCTGACTAACACCTCCAGGGGTGACTCCTCTGAAAGGGAGCTCTGCTGCCCCTGCTGACGTGGACCAGGAGGAACAGGAGGTGAGCAGATGCTGAGGAGGCTTTTGTACCACTAATGTATGCTACAGGTGAGGGCCATCGCGTCCCACTGCTTATTTGGCTGTCAGCAGGAACCCCACGATGGAACATCTGGTGTTGGCTTGAAAATGCTAATTAAGGGCACTTTTAGGAAACTGTCTGGACGTTTCCGTTTACATGAAAATTGCGTAATTGTCGTTATGACCCTAAGCAATTAGCGTAACACATATTATCATTCATATTTCAGAAGCCGCCAGTCCGCAGTTCTGCCGTATGCTATTTCCGTGCTGGCCTCATTAGTTCAAAAAAGTGATTTTGGGTGAAAAGAAAATCAAAGGGCTTAAAGTTATGTAAGTGTCCTGAGATTGACGGGGGGACGAGAGGGTCCGCTCTTAAACATCTCACTCCGAGTGGGCGTCAGCAGCCATAAGTGGCTTCATTTCTTGTGTACCTTCGTGTCACAACTAATTTGCTCCTGAAATGAAACGACTGCGCGTGCAGGTCCACTACGGGTTAGTGAATTAATAAGAAGCTCTGTGAGCGGAGAGGTCGGCCGAAGTGCTGAGATGAAGAACAGATGTGGCTGAGGGTGCCCAGTCTTTACACGTCAGCACCTCAGCAGGCCCATCATGACCCATTGATGCTGCTGACTGGAGGTTTTATTTTCTTCGCCTCCATTGTCACCTGCTCAGATCTCGCTGGTTCCCTTAATGGATGGACATTGTGAAGATCCCGTCACGTCCACCAGTGTGAAGCTGCGTTCTTCTCCAGGTGCTCAAACTCAAACTCCTTCTTCAAAATTCCAAATCGAGCTGAGTGTCCCCCATCCCGGCTAAGGACACCCTGAGTGATGTCCTCTTACTCCCTGAAGTCCTCACTTTGTCCACAGGCCTACCTACCTACCTATACTGTACCTCTTAGTTAAAACGAGGAGACCCCCCTGCTAACGCTGCCTGGACGGCCCCTCGTATTTTAACTCGGCAGGTTCGCTCTGCTACGTGTCTACAAATCGCGAACTAGAGTTGTCACCGTGGTAGGCACCGACACGGCTCCTTGTGCCAGCCTTGAGGACTGAGGCCTTGAACTGAGCCCCTTTTAGACTTTGTGTTCCTGACCGCCCTGTCACGCAGCTGAATGGAGTCACCCAGAACAGAAGTGTCCTCCTGGTGCCACCTCAAGGCCATCCCTCTGGCGCGTTCACAATCAGGTGGTAATGTGATGACGATGGCCATTGTAGGACTGGCCTACAGTTTGTGTCTCCTCGTTTCCTTCGATTTCTTACGGTGGATTTTAGTGGCAAACATTGGGAATTCAGGAAGAAAAGAGCATAAAGACCGGAGGCCGCCATGAGTAGAACTTGCAGAGTTTGTATAAATCTGTAAGTGGAAATCCCAGACACGGCGTCCAGGGCTGTGAATGTTCATCTGACATCTGAAATGCTGCCTGACTTCTTCACAGCCACTTCAGCTCCTCCTCCTCCTCCTCCTCATAAAAGTCAAGATGTCAAAATGGCTGCACTTTTAGAACTCATTTACATTGAACGCCATGAAAGTATGTAAAGGACTGGTGAGCGCAGCAAATAAAAGGAGCTGATGGGGCGAATTCACCAGACATCCTCCAAAAGTTGAATTTATGCACCCCAGACTCCCCAAGAAATGGTAATAAATATTAGGCGCATGAAGACCCCAAGGACCCGCATGTCAAAGACTCCTGAATATGCAACGGCGGCGTCTCCTCAGCGACTTTCCAGCTGGTTTGCAGCTTTGATGGCATAAACACCTTGACGTTGGAATTGCCTGTAGGTAAAGATTTGGGGCGAGGTTAAGGGGGCTTGTCTGGATTTTAAACGAAACCGCCGGGCAGACATCTGCTGCTCTCTAGCCAACGTGCACTTGTCTTATTTTTAGAAATAATAGAAATCTGTCAGGCGGCTGGCAGAAATAAAACAGCGCAGGGAGGCCGTGATGGAAAGGCTCGACTGCACTCATTGAACTTCTGGTTTCGGTGTAACTTTGGGGGGCTTCACGACTCTGCTGTTACTTTTGACAAGCCTGGCTTACTTTTGCTGTTATCGCTGCCATCTTGAATGGGTACAGTCGGGCAAGTTTCTGAGGTCGTGACCTCCAGCCTATTACACGCTGAGGTCAGAGGTCACTCACTAGGGTCACTTTGCTATCGGATTCCTCAGCAAACCCCTCTGCTTGGTCGTTTTGAGTTCCTTCTGTCGTTTCTCCGTGTCCTTCTTGTTTTGCTGCGTATTTTCAGTCCTCGTTCAGTTGCCTTGCTGGCTTTTCGATCGTTTTTCAGATTTCTCGCCTCATCTCTTCACCTGCTTCTGGTTAAAGTCTTTTCTGCTCATCACCTCGTATGACAGATGTAAACCTAAAGAGCACGTTTACCGGACCGCCGATTCGGTGGGTGAATTATGCCCGTGAATTTGTTCCTTTGCTCGAATTTTTAATTTCTAATTAAATGTGTTCTTTTGAGTTCCCAAAGGTTCGTTTTCTCCACAGAAAATATCCAAATCAAAGTAATAAACAGACTGCTCGATGTCTGTGGGGGTCTGCCCTTTAAAAGGCGAACAACTGGAGGGCATGAAGGACAAGGGAAGGGCTCACGATCAGATGCACTTCGCCCAGCTGGCACAGATGAACGGACGCCATGCTGTGCAGAGTGGGCAGGTGGGCTCAAAGCCCTGAACGGCTGGCGTGACGCTCGGTGGGATGTCATTGGTGTTGTTGTCGTCGTTGAAATGTTCCGCTTTAACTTCTGTTCTGTAAGACCCTCAAATAGTCCCAATCAGGAGCTGAACTTTGCGCACCTGAAGTGTCGCGTTATCCTCCCTGCCACTTATTAGGGTGTCGGTGGTTTTTATTCTTTTCTATTTTTTACGCGAGTTTCTGAAATCAGCGCTTTGTTTTTGGCTACCAAATAGGATTGTGATGACCATCTCATTTTTTGGACCGTTTTCTCCGCCATGTCGTCTTTTGTATTCTTGCTAGGGGCGTGTCCCGAGAGGTCACGACCTTCAGGTAATGATGCAGTGGGATTAAAGGACCCCTAAAGAACGAGTTCCTTCTCCGGGCTGTGGATCGTGGTGCTCTTTCTGAAAATCTCTGCCATTTTTCTTGGCTCTGACTTTTTTGCCCTGCACCTTTGTCTCTTGTTTCGGCTTTGACACTCGTGTCACGACATCGTCTGATTATTTTTATGGCGGATGAGATGATCTCGTGGTGTGGTTGGCAGTGATGGGCCTGGTAAACAGAAAGGCCTTGCGATCTCCCATTGTCTTTTATGTCGGCCTTGTCCCAAAACTGCTACTCCTCATCCAGTCCGTTTACTCCACTTTATGGTCAGGGGGCAACAGCCTACCATGGAGGGGGTGCCAGTCCATCACTGAGCCCAGGGCCAGCTTAGATCCACCAGTCAACCTAAAAAGCCTGTCTTTGGGATGTAAGAGGAAAGTCGTAGGACCACCGATGCACGTAGACGAGGATAGAGCTGCAGAGAAACGAGCTTTGAGACAGCAGCACTAAGCACCATGACGCCGGGCAGCACCAACAGCTGACAGCTTGGTGTTCTCTCCATCCATTCATCCATCTTTATAACCTGCTAATCCAGTCCTCTCCCAGGGGGCTGTCATCCTAGCAGGGGCGCCAGGCACATGATGAGTCAGACTCTCCTTTAAGAAGAAATTCACTTCATGCAGAAGAACATAAAGGTCCAATGAGGATGTGTGTCTCTTGATGTCCTTCACCGGCCCCCCAACTCATCATATCAGCCTGAACGGAGCCTCACTCAGTGTACTGAAAAAACATTCAAGCCACCTCCTCAGCTTCTGCGAAGGCTTTAATAAGTCAGGGAGGTCCAAGCTAAATTTTCACATGTCGGAGCTTGGCCGTGGGCCATTTAAAACATCGTCTTCCTCACTGATTTGGGCCATTGTCTCAGATCTGCAAGTCTGCTCTGAAGCGGTCTGACACCGGTGACACATGGCAAGTGATTTAGGGCCCAAAACAGAAGGGGTGACCTGACCCCATAGCTGACTTCATAACACGGCGCCTTTCTGAAGCCGAAGGGTGTGTGCGCATCTCTGGAGTGTCAGCCAATGACGGACAAATGAGCGGACGTACAAATTAGATTTAAATCAATAGTAATAAGAAGAATGAAACTCTCCGCACTTCCTTACAGTGTGCAGAGTAACAAATGGCAGGCTGAAGGAGTGGCAGCTCTAGGCCCGCGTAGTAAGTGACAGTGGCTGGGCGTTAAGGACATGCCGCGAGGCCGACTGCCACTTGATTTTAATCGTTCTTTTCGAGTTCAGCGCTCACCACCGGCCTTCTCCCTCTTTCCAGCGGCACATCTGGAGCTCTGAGAGAGCCGTTCTGAGAGTGATGAGCAGCAGATGTCTTCTCATCGAGAGCTCGATGGCTCGCATTGCACTTCCATTCCGTCTCCCTGGGTTCGAACTCTGGCACTGATTATCCGCGTTCTCTTTCTGTCTCGCTGGGAAGCCACCGAGCTGCTCTTGTCGATGCTGGGATGCAACGCTGACAGCTCAGGCAGGCATCGATTAAAGGCTTCATGACAGAGTATCTGTTGGATTCAGCTTTGACAGTCTGCTTGTTTTGTTACAATTGGATCATCTGAAGCCTAAATGTGTGTATCTGGAGACCCACATGGGGACTTTTGGAAGGTTCCCCATTTTATTAAGGGCCGGAAAAGACATTTCAACATGAAAGAGAGGCCTTCTCTGCCCTTGCTTACATGTGTTATTAGGCAAGCGTTCAAGAGAAATCCACAGCCTTACTGTGACTTCAAGCACTACGGCCAATCGTCCATCTGTGGAGTGCTCCTTGTCCAGCACATCACCAGCACCAGGGGCACATCTGGGCAGCAGTGGGCACAAGGCAGGAATTTAGCATGAAAGGGATTTCCCAACTGGGACTTTCTTTTCGTTATTCATGAATTAATGACCCAGAATGAACATCGGTGGAGAAAAATGGAGGCTCCTGCAGTGGCGCGTATTAAGATGTAGTGGTGCAGATTAAGATGTAGTGGTGCAGATTAGGATGGCAAATATTAAGATCTAGTAGCACATATTAAGATGTAGTGGTGCATATTAAGATGTAGTGCCGCATATTAAGATGTAGTGACACGTATTAAGATGTAGTGACACGTATTAAGATGTAGAGGTGCAGATTAAGATGTAGTGGCACATATTAAAATGTAGTGGCACATATTAAGATGTGGTGGTGCATATTAAGATGTAGTGGCGCATATTAAGATGTAGTGGCGCGTATTAAGATGGCAAATATTAAGATGTAGTAGCACATATTACAATGTAGTGGCACGAAATTAAGATGTAGTGGCATGTATTAAGATGTAGTGGCGCATATTAAGATGTAGTGGTGCGGATTAAGATGTAGTGGTGCATTTTAAGATGGCACATATTAAGATGTAGTGGCATGTATTAAGATGTAGTGGCGCATATTAAGATGTAGTGGTGCGGATTAAGATGTAGTGGCACGTATTAAAATGTAGTGGCACGTATTAAGATGTAGTGGCACGTATTAAGATGTAGTGGTGCATTTTAAGATGGCACATATTAAGATGTAGTGGCGCATATTAAGATGTATTGGTGCATATTAAGATGTAGTGG
>JANRMT010062845.1:17620738-17635585 GCA_026402145.1 Polypterus bichir lapradei | reverse complement strand
TTAAGATGCAGTGGCATTTATTAAGATGTAGTGGCATGTATTAAGATGGCACATATTAAGATGTGGTGGCGTGTATTAAAATGTAGTGGTGCGTATTATGATGTAGGAGCGCATATTAAGATGTAGTGGAGCATATTTAGATGTAGTGGTACGTATTAATGTCAGATCCTTGATGCTTGGCTGCAGCTGCATATGAAGACACTTGTGGGTTCCTCTGCTCTTTCTCGATCACTTGGGTCTGCGGCGCCTGGTGATGTCACATGAAATGGCAGTCCAGACTTTGGTTGTGTAGCTCCGGGTGGGTGGAATGAGCTGCCCACCTCCATTCTAAGATCTCACTCCCACACTGTGCATTTGAACACCCCCCTGTTTGGTGGATTTCTGCCCACCTGATGCCAGCTTCTCGGGTTTCTGCACCATAAATTGTAACTCGCTGGCATTTTGTTCTGTGCTCTTCCCTTGTCTCGTCACGCTTGTTCCTAAGCAGTCTCCCAGACTGATGTCCACTCGGTTACGTTGACCTCTTTTGGAAGTTGCTTTGGATTAATGATAAGCAAATAAATGAAGATGCAGATGTTCTAAGGGCCCAGAATGGTTTTGTAGGGTTGTTCAAGTTGCTTTTGTTTCTATTCTTATTAGTGCATTGCCATATCGAGTCATGCCATGGCTGCCAGCACTGCCATATTGGTGTTTAGCAGCAGCGCCTTCCCTGGTCAGATGTCCCTACGTATTTAAGGTGTGTGCAGCACGCTGCTTTTATAATACTTGAGCATAAAACAAGAGCTTTGCTTTTTTTTCTTGTTGCTGAACTCCTGGTGTGGTTTTTGACTTTGGCTTTGATTGACAAATTTTTGGGCTTCTCTGACTTCCTGGTGAAACTTGACCCTCTGCTCGCGTCCTGTTGTTTGTTTTCTTAACTAATTTTCTTGTCCTGGTCTGTGACTTGTGTGCCGCCTCTGCCAGGACCCAACATAACTTAACATGATCCTAACCATGAGGCGCTCATAGCGTGCTGCTGCGGTTCATTATCGTCTATGAAGCAGGCCCCCCCAGTCCATCCCGGTGTTCGCTATACGACGTATAAACCATGCAGTACAATTTCTCACCATTTTATACTCTTTCCATATTCGGTGAAAATCCACACTGCCATCTTCCCGGTGCTGAATGACCGTCCACCCACCGCCAGCGACGTCCATATTGCAGTAAACCTGTAAGAAGAAGAAGTTCAGCAGTGAGAACATCAGCTACCATCTATGAAGAGCCGTGAAATGTGACCACCTGCCTCTGACCACATCTCTAAAGCATTGGGACGTCACTCGTAGCTCGTCTCTCACAGATGGGTGTCTCTGACACCCGCAACACGTCACACACATACAGGCGAGGGCCAGGAGGGGTACGACATCCAGCCATGCAGTCGGGGTGCTACATGCCAGGCGAACATTCACTTATGTGTGTACGTATTTTATATACATTTACTGTATCTACTGAAGTCCAACTATGATCCATCAGCTGGAAGACCCCCAAAATACACCTCAGGGATCCATTGGGGTGGACTGCCATCATCATTTCCAACACTTAAGTTGGCCAAAGGGACGATGGCTGCCGGCACAGCCATTTGTGGTGGAGTTTGTAGGAGGAGGAATGATGGAGTTTTCCTAAAAGAGGGCAGACGATGTGAAATGGACACTGAGCTGTAGCGAGTGCTTGTGGACTGGGGTCTGCCCTGACATGGAGATGTAGACCCCCAGGCCCCCTTCACTCTCCTCACTCAGAAGAAACACTTCCATACTAACAGTTGTGATTGGAGGTGAACTTGTCCATGAAGCAGAAAGTCTCCAGAGTAGTTTGTCACCCACACGTTTGAAGCCCCCGTAGACTTGACTGGCAGACACTTTTCACAAATGCGTCTTTTAATTTTACCAAACTGCTTTACCTGAGGCAGGGCCACAATCAGCTGGACAGAGAGGACATCAGCAGGGACCAGCTGGAGCAGACGGGACGCCAGTCCACTTCACACACACTCAGTTGTCTGGAGCCCAACTGTTAACACACAAAAGCGCTGGCCATAATCGAGAGAGAACTTTTAAAGATCTCATTATTTATGTTCTTTGGTGGCAATTTGGTCATTTCCGACAAACATAAAACTGTCATTTGTTAAGCCCGCTTATTCCAATTTGGGGTCACAAATCAAAATCAATTAAACAAATGGAAATGAAAAAGGAGAGTGCCTAAAAGTCAGACCCCCAAGCGGCTGGCTCTCACGAGACCCCATAAAACACCTCATTTCACGCCCCGTTCTGGGTCAGCGCCTTCCTCACTCTTGTTGCTCCCAAGGTGGGCTCCAGTTCTCCACCATCTTTAATTGGACTTAGCAGTTGTCAAGGCTGGAGAGCTGGCACACCTTTCTGGCCTGCTGCTCGTAAATTCTCAGATCGGGTCAGGAGTATGTGAGGCTGTTGGCGGCTCTCATGAAGCAAATGTCAGGTGACTGAGTGTGTGTGTGTGTGTGTGTGTGTGTGTGTGTGTGCGAGGCCAACACGGTGCAACGTGTAGCACACGGCGAGGGAGTATCAAGGAAAAAACGCCGAATTCCATGAGAATAGCAGAAGGTCCCAAAAGTGCAAGAGACGATTGCCGATGTTTTGAAGAAGGCGCATTGATCGAGACCCAAAATCAGCCAAAGCACGTTTTAGAGTAATTAAGGTGACAGAGGCGATCAGCAGCCCAGCCCACCCTTCGACACTTTGTTTTTGACTATTCTGCTGTTGTCTGCTCATCGACAGTCAGCGTACAGTCAGAGTTTGGTGACTGGGCTACGACTTTCTATCTTCCTCTAATGACGTTAAGAAAATACCTGCAGTGTGAAATGCAGCGGCCATTTTCATGTCAACTGCCAGAAGAGAGCAGCTAAGAGGCGTTTCCTGTCCAGCGTGGCGCGGAGGACAAACTCAAGCGCCTTGTTTAGGGACATCAAAGCACACACCGCTGTGTCGATCCTTGGGATTTGAGTTCCTCCCGCAGCTCACTAGTAGATGGGGACGTCACCGATCTTCTCCTGTCTGGCGATTTACATGACGACGGCTGCGTCGTTTCACGACACGATTTCTTCTGCGTATTTTTTGTAATTAAATGTGTTTTGTTGCCCTATTTGGGTGTACTGGGGATGAGACAGTGTGACGTTCAGCTTCTGTCCCCAGACTGGAGGAGCAAGAGCTTGAAGACCCCGCCCTCGACTCCACCCCTTCTAGTATAAAAGAGGACCGCTCAGTGAACCAGCGTGTCATCATCAGGACGACATGCATGTTGATCAGCACCGTGTCCTCGTCCTTTGTTATTTGTTCAGTTAAGGGGGATTAGGGACTGGGACCCCAAATGTATTTTACATTTCTCACTCCCCTTGACATTTACAAGATTCTAAGGGGTGTCATTCTAAGCCGTACTGTGTCATGCTTCTCAGGTGCGTCATTTGCCTCTGATTTTGTACATTGTTAATCTTTATTTTGTCACTGTTTAAATATCTTTATTGTTACTGTTATAGCTGCTTTTCTAGGGCCGTCACAGTTTTGTGTGTCGGGTTGCTATAAGGCTACGTGGTTGCTACTGTATGTGAAACATGTGCCATGTGACCCACAACATCATGGTGGCTTTGATATAAAAGACGGCTGCCCAGAGCAGTGTGTCTCTGAATTTTTAACCTAAAACCTCTTAAAAGGCTGACATTAAGCACCATTAACTGGTTTTCTGACTTTGATCCTAAACACGTTTAATGCTAACCACTCAACTCTCGTCTTCAGTTTTTTAAATTCTTCTTTAGTTTTCTCCACGAAAACCAAAAAATCGATTGCTGCCCCCAATTAAACTGGCGGAGTTGTGGTCCTACGTGCTTGGCCGTTAAGTATCAGAGTTTAATAGAGAGATGGGCCCAGAGAACAGAAGGTGGCCCCTCCATTACTGTGGCGTTGGCAGCACAAAGCAGCACTCATTAACATGCCAGCCTGAAGGGCACGCCTGGTGTTGAGTCTGGACACCTTCACCTTGTCTGAGCAGGTGTGTTGTTCAGGTGCTCAGGTTTTCTCCCCAATTCCAGAAATGTGCCTGTGAGGTTGATATCATGACTGTGACCTCAGGGTCTTTACGAACGGGTGCTGATCATTTTTACTGTTGCTTCATGGCGTCATATTGGGTGTATCTGTTTGGGTTGCAAGCACAGCTATTTTAGGTTTCACATTCTCGGCACTGCCATGTTGTTTCTTAGTAGGAGTCATGTGACCACATTATCATTTGGGGCCATTGAAGAAGGTGATGTGGCAGGTGACCCATTTATAACAAAAGGAAACAAAAGGCACTCATTAGCTTAGCGCAGTTAGAAACGGGAAAGGAGACCCCGCTGAAGACGCCTGCCCGGGCCTCTGATTACGATTCTCGCTCTGCCTATCTGGGCTCCGACATTCGCCTCATTCTTTGGCCTCAACAACGAGTCCCTGTTCATCTCCTGGCACATTCATATCAGTTAACTGCCCCTCATGAGTCTGAATGAGGTAGCCTGCTGAAAGATTGGGAGTCCATCCGAGGTGGATAACTACTGCTGATGGGCATAGGCAAGAACCAAACCTGGACTGGCAGCAAAACCAGTGGACAGTTGGCAGAACTGGTGAGATGGCAAAGGAGGCAGGAGCACCTGGAAGAGCATGGATGTCAACCTTGAGTTCATTGGCACTGCGTGGTGTGCCACTCTGCAGCCCCCCAGCAAAGAATTAATGAAGGGGACATAAAGTGTAGCCAGTGCAGGCAGCTGAGCACTGGAGTTCTGACTGAGCGTTGTGTTATTTTAACAGCGGCTGCCAGAGTTCTGCGGTTTGGCAGTTTGTCGCCTCTGCGAGAGCACCTGTTCATCTGGCAGATATGCCAAGTGTATTCAAAAACTAAATAAGGCAGCATGGGGTCCACAGCGACCCTTTACACGTCCACATTTCATTTATGGTGCCAGGCTCTACAGTGGAGTGGCGTCCCGTCCAGGGTGGCTCCCTTCTGATGCCCGCTGCTGCTAGGATAGACTGGAGACCCCCGTGACCTCGAATTGGCTTAAGTGGATTTCAGAATATCGGAGAATGAAATATGGAAGAGTAAATTGGAAATGAAAATTTATGATAGTGGCTTAAACCCAGCATCCCAACAATTTATTCTTAACGTTAAAGCAGCGAAACTGCTTGTGTAGCTTTTAATTATAAAAGATGGAAAGGTTTTACAAAAAACAAAATCTCTCAATGTAAAATAATACAATGGCGCTTACCTTTTTGGGTTCTGACAGGGTGTTGATGTTTATGTTATAGACGCCACTTTTATTGAAGCCCGCGTTGTAAATGTCAGCACAGTCTCGGAACTTCTTCTCTTCGTCTGCTTTTTCTGTGCTGTTTGGCACTGCTGGCAATGCAATGAAAAAGAAGAGAAAACACAAATGGAATTAGAAAAGTAAAGATGAAGACGTCTAGTCCGAAAGAAATATGCAAATATATGCAAATGTATAGTGTGGTCCCTCATGAGCCCTTGGGGACCATCTTAGTGGCTCTATCAGGGAAGCAAGAGCCACCCCTGACCACCTCTTCTGTCTTCTGCACATATCAGAAGGCCAGACGGACTGTAAAGTCTCTTCTGATACGACCCTGGTGGTCCCGCTTCTTCTGCCTTGAAAGCTAACTTAGACTGTAAAGAGCAACGGAGGTGGGCACCCACTTGGACCACACTCATGTAGCGTTAAGAGAGAAACCTGTTGTTCCTACGCCTCACGAGGACCTGAGACATCCTCACTGTTGTCTTTTTTCCATTTCATTTCCATGGCATTCATTAATCAGGGTAGCCAGTTGGTCTCTAACTCTTTACTATGATATTCTGTATACTCATTGTTAGACATATTTATCCACTTAAATAAGAGGAAAACTTCCTGTGTCTCTGTGTATCTGTGTGTCCATCTGGTTGCTATGTCTCAGTCATTCCAACAGAGGGCGCACCACCAACATTTGTAGTAGTAAAAGGCATTGCGTTTGTCATTTCAATAGACGACACATCACACACTTTTGAAGTAATGCATTATATTACTACATGCACCATCTGTTGGAATGACAAACGCAATGCATTTTCTGACTACAATGCATTACAAAACACATTCCAATAGATGGTGCACCGCAGATGTTAACAGGTCTACGGTGAGTCATTAGATTTCAGTCCATCTTAGAAGGGTAGCACTGTCGCTATAAGCGTCATATATATTTATTTATACAGAACATATACAGTATACTGGGCCTGGCTTGTAATAAATGAGCCTCAATTTTATTGTCAAATCAATTACATGATATTACAGGCCACTCCTGTCACCCCTTTACACACTGACGTCCATTACGGCTCTTTCTGTGTTTTCAGTCCCCCTTAATTTGGTGTTCATCCAACACACACAACAAACCAAAAACAGCTGAACCTCACTGTATGGACAACCACTGGGCAGTCCCCCAGAATCTCAGGTGGCACAGAAGGTTCCCACCTGACATCTGTCCTGGAGACCAGGCGGCATCGGACACACCAACTGCCTGTTGGGCCACCAGGGGGAGTTTAGGGGGGACGAGCTCAGAGGCTTCCTGATTGCTCCAGAGGTAATCCTAGAATGAGGGGTGGGAGATGTCTGGCTGGTAGGGCGGCGGTGTGACCAGAGAGCGGAGATTTGGAGACGCTGGCTTTACTTGGTGGCCCCTCAGGGTTTGTCTTCCGTTTGCTGCCATGCTGACCACCTTTGGTCTCTTGAATTTTCATTGACGATATGAAGAGAAAGCTCACCTTCTGTGTCTGTCTGCGCTGCTCCTGGTTTGGCTACGTGGCCGTCGCCTGATACCATCAAGGGACCCCCCATCACTGCCCGACTCTGAAGGCCATGGCTGATTCTGAGTTTTGAGTGCTTTGCCATCTACGAAGGATGCTAAATAAAAGAAAGATGGACGGGCAGTTGTTTGGTTCCAGTTTACCAACGAAACCGGTGGACAATAAGCACCGATACGCTGAATTAGGGGAGCGACACCTGACGGCTATTCTTGGAGGCGAGAGACATTGCTGAGCCACCCAAACTGGTATTCGAGTTGGCACGCGTTCCCTGGCACCGTCCATGAAGTCATTCTGTTTGGGGTTCCCAGTACCCCACAGCCTGCCATCTTCTCCCAGTGTACGCCATGGGAATCGAGTCTGAAGCGGGCACCACAGAGCTGGCCGTCTCTGTCACTGCGAGCGCCTCGTGTGACGTCACTGGTGCTTTCACTGCCATCTGTTGATGATTAGAGCTGAAGCGCTTGGCAAGACACCGAGCCCCGAATTCCACAAGCTATAAATTTCAAGTTCCTGTTATAACAAGTGGTTTATATTTACCCTCAGAGGATCCGATCTTCTGGGTGAAGCCTTTTGTGATTTTACAAGCTGTTGATGCTGATTTGGAGTTTTTGTTTTTTATGGCAGACTTGTGGGTGCCTTTCCCTGCCGACGCTGAGCTCGGCACTAATGATTGTGGGGCACCTTCACTCAGATATGTCAGCCCACTGGTGGTCTCGGTGTGACCCTCTACAGGATGACGGACGCCGTAATTGCTGACATTTCCAAACACTCCACTAGCAGAGGTCACTCGTGTTATCTCTTCAAGCTGAAAGTGCAGCTTCTCTGTTTGGTCAAGCGGCTTTAAGCACAAGCGGACCCCCAGTCGGCCCTTTCTTGGATTTCTAAAAGTGTTTGCAGATATTGAGAATTAAGTTAATCAGTCAATAAATAAGCAGGATGAAAGCCAACATAAAGTCATGTCTGCCGTTAACAGTCGAAGAAACCAAACCAATGTGCCCGCTTATGTTTGGGGTGCCAACCCCTTATTACTGCCCCACACTTGTCAGCCTTCAGGTGACACGGCTTGATAAAGGTCGTCTGGCCATATACACTGCTGGCTGCAGATCAACAGATTCGGCTGCAGGTTCAAGTGTCATTCATTTGGTGCTCGTCACTCCCAAAGTTCCAGGACAGCAGACTTCGATGAGCCCAGGCCCGGGTGGAGGTCTGGACTTTAGTTATGTGCTGTGCCCTGCGGTGCCCTGTATTGAGTTCAGAGTAAGCCAACAATCTACTGGCCCACTGAATAAGAATAAAGTAGATGCCAGCCTCGCCCATCAAAGCGCTGGACTGGCGACTGCCCAGATGTACAGGGAGATCCCTGGGACCATACAGGGACTGGAATTGTGGACTTTTATTTTATCACATGCCACCATTTTGTAGTGCTGTTGCTGTGATGGGGTAACTTGTTGCTAGGGGGTGTGGCCCCGGAGGTCGTGACCTGTGACATCACTGGTTTAAAGGTCGGTATGGCGGGGCCTCTCATTGTCCAAGATTGTGGACACTTAGAAAGCAGCGCCATTTACAGCAGCAGAAGACCAAGAAGAGTTGTGACGAGAAACGGTCATCTGGGCCAACGTCCACCACCAGTTTCTGAGGAGCCCACATTCGATCGCCGCACTACCACAACGTGTCCTGGGGGTCCCTACCCGTAGCGTTACTCTTTCACCATCCCTTTTCCAAACCATCATATTTTTTTAAAGAGTAAAAGGTGCTCAAGCGGCACATGATATCACCGGAACTCAAACCTAACGTGCAAATCTTCGGGACGCGAAGGCCGAAGTCGATGCGAACCTGGACGGGCGACGAGAGACGCCGAGCAGGGTGGATGCAGGCTGCAGGAGTTGCGACCTGGCAGTGCTCACCCCTGGAGTATTGATGTTCACCACCGTCTGCGCCCCGTTAGTTTAAGATGAAGACATTGCAGTCCGTCCACCACACCCTACGTGAAGTCGGGGGCTCCTCTGGTGCTGCGATGTCCTCTCGGCCAGCACCACACACGCTCTTCCAGATGTTAGACGTAACTTGTCGACGTTCAGCCCACCCAGTGCAGTGGGTGGGCTGCATAACTAACTGTGTTTTCATAATGTCTCGTGCTGGACTCCGTGTAATTGTATGTGACAGGCTGACTTCCTGTGCGTGAAGTGGCACATTTATTGTGTCCTGGTAGACGCTGCTGCCGATGTTTATTTGTACTGGACAGGACTCTTCTTACTGAGGACCACCAACAACACATGAAAGGACACTTGGGGGTCCTTCACATCTTGACTCCATGTTATGTTGGAGAACCTACCAGACGTCGGGCATGTTGGCCAGTCAGACCAATATGTCGCTTTTAATGGCCGGGCTCTACAAGTACTTTACAGTATCTTGAGTTATTTTAATGAGAGAACTGAGAAGAACCTGTAAGACAAGGCCCACCAAGTGCAAACAACCACACCGACAGGGTGGGCAAGTGAAAGAAACATATGGGCGTCCCCACCTGAAGGGCTCCTCCATGACACTTTTGACATCACCTCGTGAGGGGCTGCAGCGAGGGGGGCTTCAATGCTTACTCTGCAGCCCAGCTGAGACGGGATTAGCTTTATGCCATCGTCGGTTGAACTGGGGCCGCGACATGCCGCCATTTGCCCGTAGTTAACTTATGACCACCTTAGCAATCCTTCTTAATAAGAACAATAAAAGGGTGCAGCCCCTCACCCAACGCTCTCTATATAAACTGAGTATATCATCGCACCTTGGGACCCCCGAGGGGATGTAACACCCCCCCCTCCTCTCCCCCATTATTCATGGACTTTTCCTTCTCTGTGATTTTTACTGAGACGCGACGTGAACACTTCCTGCCATGAATAACTCAGATGGCACTAAAATTACAAAGGTCCTTCAGTAAAAGCGACCATCTCACCCCTTATGGTGTGAAACTAATGCCATCCAAACTGGGCTTATGACCCACAAAATGAGGGGAACTCCGAGCAGAAAGATGAACTTCCTCGTCCAGCCACTGGGATAAAACCATGAAAAGGAAGGAAGGAAGGAAGGAAAGGAAGGAAGATTCTTCTGCGGAGGAGGAGAAGGACAAAAAGGCAACAATGGTCGGTGATAACCAAGGTGAAAGGTCAAACAATCGAGTGCCTGTGCCGCGGTGCCAATCTGCACTCAACATCCAATAAGCCGCAAACTCTCAGAAACCTTCTAAAGTGTCCACAGTCTTAGACAATGAGAGGCCCCTCCATACCGACCTTTACACCGGTGATGTCACAGATCATGACCTCTGGGGCCACACCCCCTAGCAACAAGTTACCCCACCATAGCAACAGCGCTACAAAATGGTGGCATTTGATAAAATAACTAAACTCCAATAAGCTGAGTGACATTTTAAACAAAAATATTCCTCAAAAACAAAAGTCAACACGAATTCCTGATGGTTTTAAAGACATAATTAAAAATGATCTGACCTTAAATGAATATTTTTGTAAGGACTATGAGAAATATTTCAAAAAAAAGCCTGTTGTTCTAGCAAAAAGGATTTTAATAAGGTGACCAGGAGCCAAGGCCAATGCCAAACCCACCCAGACCAAAACACGAGACGAGACTCCGAGTCCAAAAACCAGGGGACAGAAACGCTTGAAAAGGACATCAGGAGAAACCCCCAAGGAGGGCCTTTAAACCCACCGTGATGTAAATCGCAGGTCACCGCCACATCGCCAATGGCTCTGTCCCTGACAAGTTCAGCAAATAACCGGGATGGTGACAAAGACACAAATAAAAATAAACCTCAAATGAAAACACTGGCAGCAAATGTGAATTCTAGAGATAAAAAAAAAAAACCTCCTAATTTGAGAGCTGGAACCTGAAAAAGACGGGAAAAACATTCAAGAGTTGAATAACAAATTCAGTTTTGATTCTGACGTCCCAGCAGAACTTTGTGTCCCTGCCTTCACTGACTGTTAAGAAAATATTTGAACTTCATTTGGGGCCTGTCACAGACACGGCCTCCAGAAGACCCTCAACGCGGCTCACACACTGAGGAGAGTCAGCCATTCCTCAATGACCACCTGCAGGCTTCGGCCTAAGTAGGCCCCAAAAATGGAGAACTGGCTTGAAAAGTTCGGAACACCAGATAGTCCCAAAGTCTATCAAAATATCTCACAAGGGAGAAGGAAACCACGGAGCTCTGGCATGTGGAGAAAGTCCCACAAAGACCGTGATAAATGAGGGTATTTATTAAAAAAGAGCAAGAATAACAAAAGGACAAAACTATGGCCGAATGGATTTGACTGAAAAGGCCATCCAAGGCAAGCAAGTCCCGGGACACAACGTGATAACGCAATCCAAAGACAGAAGCCAAATTAATCAGATGAACCACAAAACCAAAGAATAACAAAGCATTCAGCACACTCAGGGCTCCACTGCTATAAAGCGGGACGGAGTGACTTGAGGGGGGCCCCGACCCCTTGGGCGCCACCTGCAAAGCGCCGCTTTAAAGAGGCAGAACAAACAAAATGAAGGGGAAGAGCGAAAGAGCAAGAAAACTAGGAGCTCAAAATGAGCAGGAAAACAAGCCAGCAGGGCCGAGCGTGCAGTGCTGAGGGCTGACATGGATGAGCCAACGCTCGATGTAAAGCTGGCAGAAGGAGAGGCAAGTGACGTGCAGCCCGGTCATCTCACCATCCAAACACGTGGCAGACCCGGTGGCACAGAGCATTGGAGTGTGAGAGGACGCGGGGACGGGCCGTCAGCTGGTGTCAGCAATGTGTCATGGGAGAGAAACCTGATAGGGCCAGCAGTGCTGCACACATGCCAATGTGAGACCCGAGGATCAGTCATTACTCAGAAGTGCTTGAAGCGCACGGGCAGAAATTCAGTCTCAGTCACATAAAATGGTACGTTGTGCTCAGAATGTTTCGTGACTCCTAATCATTCTCCTGCCAACTACACCATTATTTCATTTTATTGAAGGACATTTTCAGAACACCGGTGAGAGTCATGTGGAATAACATGTAAGGCGAACACGGCGAAATCCCACCTAAGGAATGGACATCCCGTTTTAGAGGTCCACAGCATAGCCTTTCAGAATTCTGCTAAGATTAGACCACCAGAGTCAGCACAGACCTCATTGGCTGAAAACCACAGACGAGTGGATGAATGGTCCACGTTCTGTATGTCAGCTCAAGTCATTCCTTGGGTATCTGGCAGCCCCCACCTGATCGCTGTGCCATCGTCTGTCTGTCTGTAATGTGTGATGGGGCACCTCTGATCATGGCGCCATATCTGAGGAAGGCACGTCAGAAATGAAAGACAAACAAGACTAAAGAGGAAGAAGCTTTGAGGTGGATGTGTGCGAGTGGAAACAGAGAAGCAATGGTAACATGGATGGAAGATGGTGTGACTCGACCACGAGGCTCTGGGGATGTGGCCAGGTGTTTGCCGGACAGCGGGATGCCAGCGTGACCTTGAAAGCCATGCTGGAAAGGGTCAGAGAAACCCACCGACTGATTTAACCCCCTTCTTCACACTCATTCATGTGCTTCATATTCGTCTGTGTTGCCTTCACAATGCTGATCCCAAACAGAAGAGGTCACTCCTGATTTGCAGGGTCCAAGACCACCAAGGTGTTTATAGACCAGCACTGACATCACTCCATTTAGAGGAAGATCTTTTTCCAGGCCAACCTGGCAGCATGTGCAAGTTAACAGACACAGGAAGGCCATAACTTGTAGCTGGCACCTTTCATGGGATGCCATGTGACAGGCAGCTTCTCCATTCATCACGTTAGATTGCACTTCAAGGGGTCGAGTCTTATGATTTGGAGTTTCCTCCAAGACGTAATGAGGTGAGTCAGAGAGCAGGCCAGAATCTTACCTGGTGTGCCAATCAGAGGCACTACCCGAATGGCAAGAATGGGAAAATTGGCAGAACAACTGGTAATATCCAAAGGCCCTACAAGAGCATGGATGACTATAAACCAATGGCCTGTATTAAAGGGCAAATGAAGAACGATTGATAAGTCAAGGATATACTTGGCAAAAGATAGAAAAATACAAAGAAAACCACAAGAGATGAAAAGGGGGCACAACTGAGTGGGGGGTTTCAGAGGCGGTAGCCCCTGATCTACTGCAGCCAGCCCTCATCTTTTCTCTGTCATTTACATTCATAACAGTAAGCTCCAAATCTTTTGTCCATCATATACCACTAAACCCTGAAACCCCCTAAACAGAGCCCCCCTTACACTTTTTAATGTGGTGTATTTATAAGGTGATTGTGAAAGTTAGGGGGTCCCATGGGTGTTTGATTTTATATATTGATAAGACAAGCACAAACCTTCAAGATGGACCTGCTATTTGCTCTTCAAGTTCATATCTGAGTAAGACCCTACGAGAAAATCAATGGGGGGCTAAGACCGCCAAATCCTGCCCAAAATACCATTCATCCACTAATCAGAATCCTTTAAGCAGAACCCACTCGGAAACTCCTCCAAACCAATGATCCGCCACTGCTGAGCCGACTCGGCCAAATGACACAGCCTGAGGGCGGGCTCAAGAGGGGTGATGTCAGGGTGGCCCCGCCTCCTGGGGCTCCACCCACAAAGAGCAAGCTGCATTTCAAGTTACGTATGAAATCAACAGAAATAACGTATACTGTAGATCTGAAAAAATAAAATGATCCAAAATAGAAAAATATGCATAACCCTGACTGCCAGCAGGCCTACGGTGAATGTCTATGAAGACTGTGGACCACCAGACCTGGCGTCATATTAGAGCCATTGTTTCCCTTTACAAAGTGCTTCATTTACATGTGATTTTCATAAATTTATATTTTAATTCTATTTGATTATTTCTGTGTCTTATAGGCGGTGCTGGCTGCTCACTTTCCTGACAGTAAAGATACTAGAAGGCCCCAAATATGGGGGTCCTATAAATGACTTCTCTGTTCTGAGCACCTCCAGTCTTCAACACCAGTCCCCAAACTCCGCCATTGCCCTTCAATCTTCTGCTCTCACGGCCTTTTCACGCTTTATTTCTTCTCTTAATCGCATTTCCAAAACGTTTCACTTGGGCCTTTGCTGTTCTCCCTTTAGCCCCCATCTGTCGCTAATGAGTGTTACAAAGGGGCCTGCGGTGTGCCCACACAACAGTCGGTCGCGCCGCCCTTTCCTCATCTGTTTCTCCTAATGCGTTCTCCAGCATTGATTGTATTTTCAATAAGTGTTTGGCAATGGCCGACCTGGCTGCAGTAGAGAATTGGCAGCTGCACTTTGAAGCCTTGCAGATGTTCCTTGATGTCACCTTCTAAATTTGGACGTCTCAATAAAATCGGAGGAAATGAGCGGCCACGATGATACTAAAGCAGGTCCAGGTTTCTGCGTGTGATTGGCTGAAACTCAGACTCCGTCATTCCCTGCGGTCTTAAAAGAGGACTTTTTCAGGGATTGATGTATCGTCCAAGTAGATTCAATTATGAAGCCATAAGCCAAATCAAAAAACATCTCATAACGTAAGATGTGCAAACAGGTCGAAAAAAATTAAAAGACCGTAACTGAACAAACGGTGCCCGCTTAGGGAGAGCAGGCGGCAGCGGAAGTGGAATTAAATCAGGGGTTTGATTTGTTTGAGCACAAGGAGCGGAGGTCACTGGCCATCCCCTTTAGTTACCCCACACATGGAAAGTGTTACATGACTAGCGAGGGGGGCCTTCGGGACCATCTTCATAGCAAATTAGCCGAGTCCCCCTTCAATTCACAAGCACCCCCCATCTTGTCTAATACAGGGGGGGGCGTAAATTTAGTTAAGAGCCTAGGAATAGATAGATAGATAGATAGATAGATAGATAGATAGATAGATAGATAGATAGATAGATAGATAGCGTAGTTGGCAGGATTAGATACATAGATGTTTTAGCATAGTTGGCAGGATTAGATAGATAGATAGATAGATAGATAGATAG
>JANRMT010062845.1:17610495-17620728 GCA_026402145.1 Polypterus bichir lapradei | reverse complement strand
GCATAGTTGGCAGGATTAGATAGATAGATAGATAGATAGATAGATAGATAGATAGAAAGATAGCGTAGTTGGCAGGATTAAATAGATAGACAGACATTTTAGCATAGTTGTTAGATAGACAGAACTTCATTTGCCCTCAGGAGGAGGCTTGGCAGTTTGGTGTAGTTATCTAATATGCCGCTGCATATCGTTTCGTTATTCAGTCCGTCGAGTGCCATCGTGTGGAGCTGATCGCGTTTGTGTTTCTGCCGTTTATTCCACAGTCATGCGCGAGATTTGGCATTTTTTTCACAAGCCACCATGGACAGTGTGCATGGAGGGGCATCGCGCTTAGAACTGCATTTGACGCCATGACAACACCATGGCACACACTACATTGGCACTACATTTGACCAAAAACAATGCAGTTGTTCCTTCACAGCCTCTCCATTCACCAGAACTCGTTTCCTGTGACTTTTTATGTTCCTGAAATGAAAGTTAAGACCGAAGGGAGGAAGATTTGCTACCATGTCAAAAAATCCAGGAAAAGACACAGGAGCTTCTAGACAAGGCAACGAAAGACGAGCACTGTCCTCAAAGATGACTTGGTGGTCCTGCATACGTCCTGCTGCTCTGTGTCTCGAGACCAACTGTAGGCCTGAAGCTTACGGTGGCCACTCTCTGTCCTGTTGGCATTGCCATGTACGTTGTGCCGTTTGAAAGAGGGGCTGATGGCCCACGAATTGAGCTCAGTCCTGTTTCTCGTTGTATTTTATGCTACATTTTTAAACTGATTTTAATTTCGAGTGAAGTATATTTTTGTCCCCGTCCCTCATTTTTTATCTTACTGCACACCCTAAAGAACAGAAAATAAACTTGAAGTGAATGTGACAGGCGATAAAGATGAATTTGTGCAATTACAGCTTGTGGAAAGTGCTGCGGCGTCGGTCGAATGAATCATTTTACGGTGTGCTGCTGTATATTTAAAATTAACACAGACTCTCTTGAGATGTTTCAGTTGTGAACCACCCAGCGGCCATAAATCTTGCTAAACTGATATACGTGGAGTTCCCAAATCATTTCAGGGACTGCCCAGAACTCGGTGCTCTCGCCGGAGACTTTTAAAATAATCGGAAAGGTCCGTTTGGACTGCAATAAACTAAAACAAGTCATCAGTTTTGCACGCCATTCTGACTTACAAGATTATTTTATTTGGATTTTGAAATTTCTAAGGAGACTTTTAAATGCGCCACAGATAAGAAAGACTCACCCTTCTCAGTCTGAGTCACGGCGGGCAATGCCAGTCAGAGAGACAGCCCAATGGAGCAGCCACTCAGGCAGAATTCAGAATCACCAGATGACCTCAGCTGTATGCCTTTGGTGAGGTGGGCAACAAACGGGTGTGGGACTTGAACCCGGGGCACTGCATCCACAAGGAGCAGCACTTACGTTATGGGAACGATGAGCTGAGATGATGACCAGACGAGGGAGTGAGACCAGGCGATTAGGTGGGTCTGACGTTCATTTAAATTTCGAAGAGAAAGCGTCCATCAACAACAAAACAAAAAACGAGACAACAGAGTTGGCTTGGAGGAGCTGCTGGTGTCCAGAAGACGTGAGCCTGGCCAGATGACCAGCGTTGAACAATCTACAGGGGGCTGGACAGCCTGTTCTCGTTCAGACTGGGGCTCCCTGGTGGCACTGGCACACCACAGTCCTCATAAAGGACAGGGCAGCAGGCTGTAGACCACTGATAGGCTCTTAGAAGGTCAGCGTCCAGCACTCGTCCCACCTTCTCTCAGAAGTCCGCACTGCTTGGTCACCTATTCCTGGGGTCTCTGCTTCAGTGTGAAATCTTCCCTTAACAGGTCCCGTGGGGTCCGCTGTCTTAATGCCCTCCATTACTGTAAAGACTTCAGTTTACACTCAGCTTGCTAAAACTAAAAAGGTCAACTCCTTCCCTGTCCCGGCCATTCAGACCCCTGTAATCAGCCTCATTGTTCTCCTCCTGGACGGCGTACACAGCACCCCAGGAGTTATGACTTGGGGTCTCCAGTAATTTATCACTCCACACACATTGTTGTCTTGCAGCTTCTGAGGGTTTAAGTCTATTGGTTAGTTGTTGTACCGGGGCATTCATGAAAGCCACGCCCCTAACAACGGGTCATTGTGTTTTGACGACAGTGCCGAGTGACATCGGCACTGCTGTCACCATAACTCCTCCTACAGGAAGTCATCATCACTGACAAAGTACGTGGCCTGAGTGAAGGCCTCTCGCTGACCAGTCCTGCGCTAAGCTGCCATTTTCTTTTTGGTTCACTTTCAGACACCACAAGAGACAGAGACAAAAAGTCACCGAGGGTGGTCCCCTGGAGTCTGCAATTGACTCGCACTGCCCTGTCAGACTTACCCCCGTCTTTGGCGTACAGATTTATGAGGTTGTGGACCATCTCTGCCAGGTCCAGCTGCTGCTTCTGCAGGATGCTGTTGTTGCTCGTGGCTTTGCTGAGTTGTTTCTCGAGCTCCTGAATGATGTTACTCTGGCGTCCCACCAAATTCTGGAAAGTCACCTTCTCGGCACGCAGGGTCTCCAGCTCCAGTTGGTGCCGGTCCTCCATCTCTAGGACTTTATTCTCTAGAAATCTGATGAAGAGATGTTTCAGAGAGACAGACAGACAGATGAGTATTTATCAGAAAAGTTATAAGATCTATGGAGCGTGCAACAGTCACACCGCCGAATTGTGATTATGGAGGGGAGTGAGGGAAGAAGGTCACGGAAGAAGGCGATGAGCTGCGAGAGACTCACACTAAGTAACTGCATTAGGACAAACTGTAGAAGAGGCGACGCAAAGCACGCACACACGCACGCACACACCCCCACACTCGCACACACACACAAACACACACGTACGCACACACGACAATAATCAAGGATTTAACTGACATGCTGACCGGTAGGGGGTGCCCGTCAGTCTCAGATGGCGACAGGACATTAGGACAACCTTTCAACCTGATGCTTTGATGACATCACACGTGTCACACATTGCCTGAAGCTAATGGGGGGCGCCGGTAACGAAACCAAGATGCCGATGGAAACAGACATCATTATTGTGATCATCGAGTTCCAAAACCTCCAAACAGATGAAGACATGTCCCGTATTTGTTCTTGGAAACCCATAAAAAATGAACAAAAAAACGTAAATCCTAACACCTGCCGCCAGAGCTGCTTTGCTGTGGTCTTCACCAGCTTGTGTTCTTTGACTCCCCTTGTGGTGTGGGTTGGTGGTCTTTTTGGTTTGGTTAATTCTGGAGTCCCCCTGGTGTGTGAAGTTTGTATGTGCTCTCCTCCTTTGTCGCCTGTCCGTGACTCAATGGTCGTGTTAGTGGACGTGTATCGTCAGGGTCCTATTGTGGTCTTCAGACTACGCTGTGTCTTTATGTGTGCGTGTTGTGTCATTTGTAAAGTTTACAACTACAGTGTAACCTGTGAACCTGAGCCCTCCACGAGAATAAACTCTCCTTAAATGAACTCGTCACCATCCGATACAAGTCTCAGCCACCATCTTAGGTGTGAGTATTGGACGACAATTCTGCCGTTATCTGGGAGTGAAAAAGCACAACAGGCGTGATCTTCATCTGACCGATAAGCCATGGGAGCCATCATAAGGACAAATTCTGCACCAAGAAGCTCACCTGTTCTTCTCAAAGAGTTTACTGATCTCGTTCATCTGGACCAGCAGCTGCTTCTCCAACTTATTGGTGGACAACGAATTCTCGAGAAGTTGGATTTCTAGTCTGGTCGTCTGGTTCAGCACCTGTTCAACAAATGAATGGCATGTTAGGCACCGTTAGTGTGAAGACTCGTTGGAAGTACACCTCAGTCATTCAAATCATTGCTTGGATGAAGACACCAGAAACACTCAAGCAGAGGAGGGACACGTCGGTGCTCCTCCACTGGTGAGGTCATTGAGATCACGTTTGAGGTGGTAGCTACAATTGCTGGGCCATCAGATGACATCCGTGGCTCAAAGAAGAGACGTCAGTGGCCTAAAGAGAAGCCCGACTGCTGGCCCTTACTTGTATAAGCAGGAGCTTCATTGACGAAGGCTTCCTGATATTTCACGAGACACAGTGGCAGTGGAAGCTGAAAAGAAAGACACGAGAGGCGACTTTGAAGGAATGTCCAGTCTAATCACGTTTTTGATCGGAGAAGTAAGTCAGAATTGTTTGAATCCAAACACGTAAGTCATCAAGGCCAATCTCGTGAGAACTTCAGACAGGGACACTTTGGTTGGGGTGCTATTTGTGGATAAAGTGACGTGAAGACCATCAGACGTGGTCTCCAGAGCCTCTGCTGAGGTAGCACATCCTTAACGTTGATCTCAACAAGCAGACATCCAGAAACCATTAAAGGCCAAATGCCGCTTTCCAGTAATGATGGCTTCTGGTGGCTCTCCGTAGGTGGCAGGTAATTATTATTTTCTTCTATCGTGGTCTACATCCACTCACTCCTACGAAATACACAATACCAAAAAAATGAAACAAAATCACGAGAGCTCAGAATGGCACCTGGGGGGATTGTGATGCCAAGGCACCTCACGGGGGCCCAATGTCATCCTAACTGGGATATCCTCCATTGATTGAGACGCTTTTAAATGATGTCAGTCATTTAGGAAGTCTGCTACTTCCAATGTCCCTCATGTCCCTCACAGACACAACGATCGTCACCATTTGGGCCGCTGCCTGAATTAAAACTGAGAAAATCTAAAAACTCGCCTGGCCTTCTCATCTCGAGGACCTACCTGGGTTTCAACGTCCGTCAGCTTTCGTGTCTGCTCCGCTGTCTGGCTTAACAAGTTGGTGCCAATCTCTAACATGGTGGCTGTGTGGTTCTGGACTGCATTTTGCTGAATCTGCGCCATCTCATTCTTCATGTTTTCTTGAATGTAATTTTCAATCTGCAAAAAAAAAAAAAAAACAATTTCATTAGAAGTGGTGCCCTGGTGAGCATGGTGAGTGTGTGTGTGTGTGAGACTCTGCGTTCACCCTCTGATGGACTGGCACCCTGTTCAGGTTTGTCCCAGCCCTGTGCCCAATTCTTGCTGGCTTAGCCTTCACCCCCCTCGGCCCTGCTCAGTATAAGTGGGCACAGACGACGGTATGGTATGGTTTGGTACTTTATGACCCACCATCATTCTCCATTTGGGGGCCGCTGAAGACCCAGAAGCGTCACGGTTCACTTTCTAAGTAGATGAAGGCCCACGTGTCACCTTGATATATTCCATTCATATCTTCATCACTATCCTCCTCTTCTCAGGGCGGAGTTTCGTCCATTTTCAGACCACTTATTCCTTGTTAGGACTGAAGGGGAGGCCAGTAACTGTCACGGTCAATCACAGGCCACACTCTTCTCTCCCTCACTTCAGAGACCCCAGATAATAAAGGACATTGTTGACTGGAAATGCAAGGAGGGTTTTCTAAAATGGCAACTCTGTAACTTGTTTACATGATCACTGAGGCTCTGGGGGGAGATAAATGCTGAATAAAGGAAAAAAGCAGGTCTGTGGTACCCAAAAGCGTGGCAGACCTCCTTCGTGACCTACGTTCAGTGCTTAGCCCATTCCTGCTTGATCCCGATCACATTCCGGGCAGTGCATTAAACACACTGGGGTGAAGTGGTGTCCCGTGCAAGGCTGATTCCTGCTTTGCCCCCAAGGCTCTGAACAGCGATGAGTGAAAATGCAGAGGTTCATGTCGTAGCCATTCTCACCAGACAGACGTTTAATCGTAGTTGATAAGTTGGTCCTTACTGTCGCATTATAACTTGCATGTGTCCATCAACATGGTGCCAGGATTAGTTTTTCAATTGATATCCCGATAATGAAGCTCACTGGGGAACTCGAGGTGCTGGCCCCGTGAAGCCGAGTTGACACTTACCCAGCTGGGTAACGCAGGTGGCGTGCCTCATGCCAGTCAGACCAGTCCTGTTCTGGGGCTCTCATTCACCCCCCACAGTGCGTTTTGTACAAATGTGACACGCTGAATATTTGCTGCACCAAAGCGCACCTTACTGAGAAACGTCTGGGCTTTGCCATTACCTTCCTCTGCTTTCGCCAAGGCGTGTGCCCCCCGAGCACTGTGGAGGATTAGGGTCACAACGCTCGTCATTACAAATGGCAAAGCTGGCATCACACCACCTGTAGCTGCGACTGTCGAGGGTTTTTAAACGGTTCCCTACACGGTGCTAACTGTAAGTTTGTCTCGAGTATGAAAGACTCCGCAGTTCAAGTGTCTTTGGTTTAAAAATATTTGGGAAATTGGAAGCAAACCGTTCACACAAAGAATAAAAACTAGGAAGCTGCCAAGAGACTCAGAAAGGGGACACTTGCTGTCGGAGGTGTTTCTGTTCAAGTATATTAGTTAGGTCAACAGTACAGAGTAACGGGGCGTGTGGAAGAGAAGTGAAGAAGAGAGTGCAGGCAGGGTGGAGGAGAGTGTCAGGAGTGACTTGTGTCAGACGGGGATGAGCAAGAGTGACAGGGAAGGTCTACAGGACGGCAGCGAGACCAACTGTGTTATATGGGCTGGAGACAGTGGCACAGGAGACAGAGCTGGAGGTGGCAGAGTGAAAGATGCCAAGATCTTCATTGGGTGAGACGAGGAGGACAGGATTAGAAATGAGGACATTAGAGGACAAAGTCAGAGAGGCGAGATGGCATTGGTTTGGACTCGTGCAGAGGAGAGATGAGGGGTATATTGGGAGAAGGATAGAGCTGTCAGAGAAGAGGAGAAGAGGAAGGCCTAAGAGAAGGTTTATGGATGTGGTGAGAGAGGACATGAAGGTGACGGGTGTGACAGAGCAAGATGACGAGGACAGGAAGATAAGGAAGAAGATGATCAGCTGTGGTGACCCCTGACGGGAGCAGCCGAAAGAGGAAGAAGAAGTTGGGTTTTGTTACATTTGTAAGTGACGTCCAGTCTGAGACCCCGTGCCCATCTCGTCCATCTCGCCGTGTTTCTATGTAACAACCTGAGCTCATTCTAACGACTTACTGAGGACATTCCATTAACACACACGTGCGCTTATAACACACCGGGAGCTCCTCGTCAGGACGTGCCTCGGCCCTGGTGAGACCCCTGGACTCGTAAGGTGGACTTTTCTGCAAATTCAGGGTTGGTTTATTTTTCCTAATTTAAATATTTGACAGCCGGGCTGATTCTGAGGGATGGACGCTGCCGTCTGGAGTACACAAACGTTTCTTCAGCACATTCACAAACGGGCCCGTGTAAACGTTACAAGCGTCGCTTCCCATCTTTGTGTATAAGACTTGACAAATCCCAGCGATTCGCTCCTCTAATGAACTCATCACTCTTTCTGTATCTAAATTACACACTTAGATGATCAAAAACCAGAAAGGGCCCCCCAGATGGTCTGGATTAGGGGATAGTGTTGGATGTCAAAACAGCAAGTGATGCATTCAACGCTGAGAGTTCTAATGGCCAGCAGAATTGAACTTGTCGGCACCTTCGACTCGGCTCATTCCGATTGAGAGGACTGAGGATCTTCAACCACTGACATGAAGACGTTCATGAATAAACGAGTCTTGAATACGCCCTCCGGGTTTATGGATGGACAGCACGCTGATAGCACGACTAACGCTAAAAAGAACGGACGCTGGATTGGAAATAACATTCTGAGGAACACTCAGGGCTTTGAAATGTCTGTGAACGATCTGACGAGAATGTGAAGAGCAAGCTTGTTACGTCAAACTACAAGGAGCAGCAGACACTGCAGAATCGTCACAGAAGGACTTGGACAACATGGGGGATTTGTGGAGAATGAAACCAAACGCGCGTAAACGTAAAGAAGTTCTACCATCACGCGTCACCAGCCTGCTAACTGAACACAACGCCATCACTGTCTGCATCTGCACCATCGACACAGGATGTCACCGAGAGACACAGTGGAGATGAGCCCGCCATAGCACTTCTACAGGGGCTCCTCTTGGTGGTCTCCTCCGCCTTCTCTGACCTTCACTTCTCTCCTCAAACTTCTCCCCTTGTCAGTTTCCTTTCAAATCTTTATACGAGGATCAGAACCTTCAGAAAGACGGCAAACGCGTCAAATTAGTAAACACGGAGACCTCATGAGGTGTGGCACGCAGCGTCCTCGTATGACCACTCCGGTAAAGGTAATTAAGTTAACGGGGGTCTCGCCGGTCCTCACTTTGACTGCACTTCTCTGTACAGAATGCTTCACGACGCATTTCTTATTGACATTTCTGGTAGGAACGACAGGAGTGGATGACCGCTGTTAAAGTAACTTTTTCAAAAATTGCTTTCTTTCCTAAAAAAGTAAAGGACCCTCCCTAAGGTTCACAAAGGAGCCTTAAACAATGGGGACTGGTGGAGGAGGTGGCAGATTTTGTCCCTCTAATTTTTTTTTCAATTTAGTGTTACTTTACCAACTTTCATATCAGGAGGCCATAAAATAAACCGAGAACTGCGTGTCCACCTCCTCATCCCACCGTGTGGTACAGAATTCCAGGTCAGAAGACCACCGGTGGTATCTCGGCTGAGTGTTGCGCAGGTCGCTGTGTAGAAAGCACTTGTTCCACTTTGACACTTCTTGTCTTTTCCAGGTTTGCCAGAATTTGGTTGTAAAAGCGGCGCTGACGACGGGCCGTATATCAGCAGGCTTTATGGGATCACGTCCCCCCAAACCCAGGGCCACTTCCCCCGGTGTCCATATTGCTGTCACACCTGGTATTTGGTGCAATTAGGCCATTTCCCGATTTGAGAAGCACAATAACCAAGTGATTTACGCGTCCCGCTCCTCCTGGCCAGTGAGGATGGCAGCAGCGGCCGGCCGGGCGTGTCGCGTTACCGACTGGGCTCATTTGAAGCCCCCCGCCAGCCCCCAGTTGTTTAACTTCGATCGAAAGGTGCGCTTTGACATTTATGGAGAGCAAGTTGAGTGACAGGCGGCGTGAATACGAGAATTCCAGTCAGGGTGACCTTTTTGGGTGACTTGTTGACCCCGTGTGGCATTTCCTACTCTGTGCATTTTATTTGTTTATTAGCAGCGGAATTTGTTTTAATGATGGCCTTTAACTTGATGCCACTCTGGCTAATCAGGAGCCCCCTTCATGGTTGGATTCCACTGAGCCGCTTACTGAACACAGCTTTGTTAGTTTAATTTTGGTGTCCTTGAACGTAATCCCTGGTCTGACCCTCAGGACAACGTTAATACGAGATAAACGCGCTGGACGTGGAATATCCACAAGCTCTCAGCTCACTTGCTAAACACAAACACTTTACTCGTAACTGAGACCCGAGCGCTGACAAATGACGGGCTGAAAACGGAGTTGGTGTGCTTACTCTACGTCGACGTGCTGTGAATTAGACTTATAAAATAAATATGGGCTTTAAATAACAATTAAAACAAACAAGGCCAAAAAGAGGTAACATCCAACCATGAATCCCCTGAACCCGCTTCACCCAAGAATCATCGGACGTAACCACGACTTCCAAAGCAAAGTCCACATACGGCATGGGCAGTGCAGGAGGACCCTGGGAACAAACGCTCGGCTCATTGCGTCTCCACCGTAAGTCCAGATTCTGACAGGAAAAGCAATTCATCTTGAAACAAACGCGTCGCGTTTCTACGGGGTATCACATTCACCATCCCATAAATCATGTGGCACGTCCGGCACTTCAGAACGACCCGGAGCTCCGCTCTTCCCACATGCTGCCCTCTCTTGGGCTCCGCTAACACTCCGACGTTGCTTGGGCACTGCTCTTGCATTTTCTCGTGTACTTTAAATACTTTCTTAAAGGATACTCATCACGTTTTATCTTCAATCTTATTGAATACAAAAACGAATAACGTGTGGGTAGCAGAAATAACACTTAAGGAGGTTACATGGAGCTGTGACCACCAAACAACAAAAACCCATCTGGCCGTCCATGTCTCTGGGCCCCCAATCCGAGCAGCGCCAGGGACGAACAGGACCCCCCACAGCCCAAACAGAACAGAACCTCCACACTCAAGAAAAATGAAGGTGGGGTCCTCACTGAGATCCGTCCTTCCACGTGCTCACCACGAAGAGTGCGTAGAACTACCGGAGTGGAAACTTCTGACGTCCTAACTGGAGACATCAACTTTACTTCAGTTTAATAAAGTAAGAGTTCGAGACTATAACAAAAAGAAAGAAAGAAAGAAAGAAAGAAAGAAAGAAAGAAAGAAAGAAA
>JANRMT010062845.1:17588720-17610485 GCA_026402145.1 Polypterus bichir lapradei | reverse complement strand
AAAGAAAGAAAGAAAGAAAGAAAGAAAGAAAGAAAGAAAGAAAGAAAGAAAGAAAGAAAGAAAGAAAGAAAGAAAGAAAGAGCAAACCCCAACATGAAGAGGGCAGCCATCTTCTGGGTTGGCACAGACATTTTGTGGTCAGACACTATTCATGATGCCAGCCTTCTTTAGTCACCTTATAAGACACACAAGAGCTACGGTGACCTTCTTGTAAAGCCCAATCAACGAGCTGAACTAAAAATAACAAATGAATTAACAAAGGAGGCCGCAGAGAATGGGACAGAGCAGCATCAAAGGAGTTGAGTGATTAAACAAGAATAAGTTTCCAAAAAAAAAATCCAAACCTAAAACCCAAAAACCTCAAAATCAAATTGTCATTCAGAAAGCCAAAGAATATAAAATCCAATTTACCGAAGATTCCTAAGGTTTTGTCAAAGGGAGTCGAGGAAGCTGAAGAATACGCAGCACGTGGCTGGCGACCTCTCGGGTGCTACGATCTTCAGGCCCTCAAACCCAAGAACGGCTTTAAAGTGGCCTCAAAACTCCAACAAGTCTTAAAGTGGGCCGCATCCTGGACCTCAAGGACACCCAACAAGGGCCAAGGCCTAGAAATCCCAGGAGTGGGAGAGGAGAAGCCATAAACCCCTGGCCCCAGAGACAACAAAAAACAATAATCATTATAATAAAGTTTGTTTAACAAAAAATAATTTCAAAACAGAAGAGCCAAGTGAGCAAATGCAAAAATCTATAAACCCAAAAATGAAGACCAAAGGACCATGTGAAAAATTCAAAAAGAGCGAAATGAAAAGATCAGAAGAGTGAGAAGGCCAGAGAGAATTGGAGGAAGCTGAAGAAGACGAGCGCCAATGCCTCAGCAGAACAACGGAGCCAACTATGAGGAAAGGGACCGGGCGGGATGTCAGACGTTACAATAACAGAGGACAAATAAGGGACTGGGGACGTGACAACATTGACATGAAGATGACCACACAAAGACACCACCTTAACATCAGGACTGAGTGCAGCAATTAGGAATAAACGACGACAAATCAAAAGTAAGGGCAACAAAACGAAAGGAACACCACCAAGGCCGGGATGGAGCTGAAGTTCTGACAAGTGGCGCACGCGGCCATCCAGACTCAGTCGTGCGCTCACACCAGGCCAGTTCAGGGCCATTAGTCATCCTGACGTGAACGTCGTTGAGATGTGGGAGGAAAACCAGAGCACCCAGAAAAAGAAAAATACATACATCTACATATAGAAATATACAAATCCATTAAGATTAACTTCAGTCCAAGTTAATCATAAGGGGGCCCATCAGTCAGCAGGCCTCCTCCTCAGGCTTTCTCGTTTTCCTTAACGATTGTATGTTTTCATTTCTGGAGGCGCGACAGGCGTGGTAAGCCGATCACGAGGAGGCGGTTTGATGAAGTCTTCGCTGAACTGTCAAAGAAATGTGATTGTCGCCAGTGAAAGCTGACACCCCCTCTATGGCACGCGGTGTCTGCCAGTGTAACACGATGCCAGCCAAGAATGGAGCAGCAGCCTGCAGAGGACTGGAGAGTGAACTTGATCTTGGGAGTCGGCCAAGTCGGGCGTAATGCGGACATTAGGGACCTTCAAGGACAAGGACATGTTCAGCAGACGCACAGGGGTTGTGTTGGCCGTGGCTTAGTTAGATGGGCCTTTGTGTTCTTGTTGCACTTGTTTGTTTTGTGTTTTTTTATTGTAGATGAATGTTGAGCAATCGTACCTCTCAAATGTCAGCCAAATAAGAAGTCGTAGTCATTCTCCAGGTGCCATCCCCAGCTCAGCCTGGCAAAGACGGACCTCCTCGTCATCCCAGCTCGCCCATCTATGCAGCACACCGTGTCTGTCCAGCTCGGCTCACCATCACTAACGCCCGCCACAGTTGGCACACAACCTTGGGGTGAGTGGTGGTCCTACAGGTCTCTCGGCCTTGAAGACTCACGCCATACACCATCTACAAGACCAGACCATACCTGACAGGGAATGCAGCACAAGTGCTGGTCCAGGTTTTCGGCCTTATTTGCCCCTGGACGATGACTTTGAATGTTCAGGCAGCCAAGGTGGGCACGTGCCACTCCTCTCTTCAGGTCACTGCATGTATTACCTTTAAATCTGTGATGCCTGCCTACCGAGCGGCCGGTGGGTCTGCACCTCTAGACATGGTGGTACCACTTAGGGGTCCAAATTACACTCATTAAAATGGCAACAGCAGGACACAGACGTCCAGCTTTGGAATTCAAATCTTAACAAACCAAGCGACGATTCTCTGCGTTCATTAAAAGAGGGCAAGGCTAGCGGGTAGCCTGGGACTTTCTTTCTCTCGTTCCTCTCCAGTTTTTTGCTGATTGTTTTCTGACCCCCTGCTATCCCTTCCGCCGTTCCCGGGCTGCGCCCCTTTGATTTTTGTCTCCATTTCCTGGTGTGTAATGGCAGCTTGTTAATTACGGACAAACAGTTGAACCAGTCTGCTCATATTAGACTTAAAAACCATTAAACTGGACCCCAAAAAGAGGCTCACCAAGAACCACCCGTTGGAAACATTTGACCAGAAACACACACACACAAGGCTTGGAGGGTCTGTGAGGGAAAAGCAGAACATGAGCAGAACATGCAAACTCTACGTGGACAACGTCCGGGCACGGGCTTCAAACCCAGAATGCGGGGTCCATGAGGTGACCACCAGTCCACCTTCCTGCCAGAACAGGACCGGGTTATCTGCAAGTGAAGAGCAGTAACAAAGTATCCCCCTCAACTCATAATGGCGAACGTCAACCATAAAAGTGAAAATGAAGAAGCACGAGACGAGAACACCAAGAAACGCGCCTTTGAAAAGTGGGTTTGGTGGGCTGTGAAGGCCGGCATGGACAGGCTCGGACCCCCGTGACCCCGGATTGGATTAGATGTTATCCACACTGCATGCATTCCCAGCTTTTTGCTAATTTTCTCACAGATTTGGAATCACACACAATAAAGACTAATATTTATTGGACGTCTGCCCCTTTGTTTTATTTCCAACTTAACTTGGATTTAATTAGGAAAAAAATACAAGTTTTGGAGATTTCAAGCAGTAATAAAAACAGCCGGGCTAATATTTACATTGAGTGTTTGTTTGTGAAGGTGGACAATAATACAAGCTTGACAGCCCTGGACCAGCGTCAGCCCGGCCATCATTTGGATTTATTGTCTGACAAGAAAAAGAAAAAACACAAAGACGTCTCCAGGTTCTTTTCCTTTGAATGACGCCGAGGGGTTTGTGAAGTTATTGGAAAGGCCCCATGTTATCACAGCTGCTCCCAGAATGTTCAAAGGCGCGAGCAAAGGCAAAGAAAGACCCACCAACGAGAGTCCACCCAAACGGCTTCGCTTACGTCGGTGCTAACGAGGTGCAAAGAAAACGAATGACACCGGCGGTCCAAGGAACGATAGCCAGTGAGCAGCACCACCTCAGCCTGCCAATGTATGAAGGCGATCAGCTGGCACATCTGACTGAAAAGTCACCAGGTGGACCCCCTGCTTGATTGTGGGGACGGAAAACGGATTTGAAAAACTGTTAACGGATATGGATAAATGGGCGACCACATGCCCCATGGTGACCGGGGGTCCTGGCGGCTGAGCCCTGACATCTCACTCTGGAACTGCAGAATATTCAACAAATGAGATCTGGACAATCAGTTACAGTAAGGGTGGCACTGCCACGGTGGCACTGCTGGGCTCACATCCTTGTGCGGAGTTGGTGTGTTCTCTCAGGTGGGTTGGTGACACTAAATTGGCACCAGTGTTTGTGTGTGTATGTGTGTTCACCTGGCACGGGACTGTTCAGGGATTTGTCCTGCCGTGTTTCCTATGCTTGGTGCCTCTCTAAGCAGGATTAAGTGGGCTTTGAAAATGGAATGGCACGGTTACCAGTTAGGAATGAGATGAAGTGGAGTAACAGTGGACCTCCCTTCGGCTGTTTTTCAAACCACCATAGCAAACCACGCCGGCTTGATACGGAAAAGCCACAGACACACTTAGATGGTGCCTGTCAAAGACCACCACACCAAAACGAGATCTTTGATGCCACCGCAGTACTGAAGGTAACTCCAGGGCTCCTGTGCCACCCTCAGTTGCTGTCGTCCCTTTGGAGGAGAATTGTCACACACTGCTCTGATTTCGTATGATGAACTAGCAGGACTAGTGAAGGTGAAGGACAGCTGGTGTTCATTGTTATATGGCGATAATAACATTTAATAATAATAGTTAATAATAATACTAATTAATATTAATAGTAATACTAATCCAATCGAGAGTATTAGGGCTAATAAGCGACTTACTGAGCACAAGTGTGTCATGGTTACCTGGGCTCCATCTTGAATCGTGCCAGTGTACCCAACAGTCAGCGTCACCAGGAGTGCCCACAAAAGAAAAGAGGTGGGCCACAGAGACGTGGTGGGCGAGGGGCTCTTCAGGGAGCCCCACTGTTACTCCACTTCAGAATCAAAAGGACAGGCCCGCGATCCCACTGCCCCGTAATAATTTATGTGACAATGACAGGCTTGAAGTTGAGGAGGTAATTGCGTCTTAGGGGCCTAAGAGTGATGGCTGTTTTTCTAACCACCATGATGACATTTAAAGAGTGAAAACTCAAACTCCTCACTTGAGAACATCAAATGCATTCCTCCTCGTAAACGTCGTTCCCGTTGTCACCATCGTGCCGGCCAGGGGTCACGTGGGCCGAGTCCACGGATGTAAATCTTTACGGTGGTCACCGTGCTGGCTGCTCCGCCACTCCTAGGCTCAAAGTAAATAAACTCAGCACGTCGCGCAGCGTGCAGAGCAGATTTACGCAACACACAAACTGGCTTAGTGGCTCATTGGAAACGTTTTATGTTTTACAGGGTCTCTTTAAAGAGCTCCTGGTGGGCTACAAACAGAAGGAGCCATCGCTGTGAAAATGAGAAGCAGCGGGAGGAACGAACCCCAACTAGTCGCAGTAAGAGTCGCCATCGACCACCCGAGTGTTGACACATCACTGGGCTGGAGGGGCCGAGCAGGTGGGGGGGCGAGGGGGGGGGGGGGTCAAATGAGGCCCCTACAGGTGAAAGACCCCCGGGGTGAAAGATGCCCCATGGTGACCGGGGATCCTGGCGGCTGAGCCCTGACATCTACCTCCCTCGCAGAATGAGCCAAATGACAAGCCATGACACACAAAAGCCGCATGCCGTCCACGATCTGCCCAAACGCTCGGTAAATGGGCGCTCGCGGTGGGCAACTGGGCCCCTGCAAGATCTGTGCATACTTTAGTGAGGGGCCAGCAGATCTCTGACGGGTGCGTCGAGGGCACAAACTGTTAGATCCGTTACAAATGGCTACACTGACCCGTGCACATGGGGACCGTAGCCCAGTCCCTTTAGGCTTCCCGTTGTCACTGTGCCGCCGAGGTGGTGTCAGCTTGGAGTGGACCAGGCGCTCTGAGACCTACGGAGGTTGATGAATGAGCCTCCGTGTTTCAGGATGAAGTTGTTCATCTTCTCTCTGTGAGTCCATGTCGTCATTTCACAACCTCCAATCCAATTTGAGGGGCATGAGGAGGAGGAGCAGCCCTGGGCCTGCTCAGGGCATCAGTCCATCACAGGGCACACTTGCCAACAGTCTGAGCTTGTGCCCAGAGGAGTGGAGCCACACTGGGCCTTTAGGATGTGGGTGAGAAATCAGGGAGCCTGCAAGATGAAACAGTGGACAACAAACGGGCAAATACCACACAACCAGTGAGAGGGCCGTTGTGCCCCCCAAAGTAAAGTCCACCTTACCCAGTAAGGTACAACCAAAATGGGTGCCATGTGATGCTCTGGCATCCCTACGTGGATGTGTTCCTGTCTGGTATCTGGCGACGTGACAAGGGACCTGAGGCTCCATCAGAGTGGACTGGCAGGCCTGAGAGAATACGTCCCCCCCTGGCAGATTTATCTGACATGTCAGGATGAATTGAGATCCGTGAAGTCATCGCACGCCGGCCTCTGAGCGAAGGTCTGAAGAGAGGCTCGACGCGGGATCAGCTTACAACGCAAACACGAGGAGTACGAGGCCCGAGAGTCAGCGGCTGATTGTAATAAAGAATAATGAGATTAAGAGATAATGGCGGGAGGAGAAACAACACCATCAATCAGACGAGACCTGCCTGGGCACAGCGAAGGGGCCGCGCTCAGGAGGCACAACTGTCTACGCTTACTAAAACTTGGGGGTCACACGTGAGGCCCGTTAATGACACGATGCCCACCCAAGTCCCTGCATGTGTGCCCCATGATGGGATGGTCTCTTGTCCCAGGCTGGCTTCTTCCACCCAGACCCCCCCAGACCCTCCCTGCGATCTTAACTTAAGAATGGATGCGTTTTTGTGGCGTTTTGCTGCTCGCCTACTCGGCTGCTTCTTCAGCTTTTTGGCATAATGTAGGGTGGCCCGGGGGTCTGACACTTTCAGGAGACTTGGCTCAGCTTCACGTGAGTGTTCACCTTTCTCCGCAAATCCCTGAATATCAGCCTTGGAATTGTCTGGAAGTCCAGTGATAGACCACCACCCTGCCACGATGGAAGCCCCCCGTAGAACTTTCAAATTGTATTAAGTGGGTTTAGTAAAGTCCCATTCACCATATGGAAGTAGGAGAGCTGCCAGTGTATGGAGTGGAGCTCAGATGGGGTCAACCAGTCAACATTTTACAAGAGACCCCAGAACCGAGAGATCCACCACCTGGCACTGTGTCTGGTTGGTAAAGCTCAAAGACTAGATGGCACACCACAGATAATGAAACTTTACCTGTCATCAGGGGCTTCAGGTGGTCCGCCTACAGAGGTGATAGGCATCTTTGCCAACTCCCCCTTATTCCTTGCCACCCCACCCTGTGGTGTCCTAAACATCTCAGAAATGACGCCTGTCTGTCTGTCTGTCTGTCTGCAGTCACAATTTGTGCAATTCGATCCTCAAGTCGCGTCACTCCCGGTTGGGCTCCAGCAGGGGTCTCTTTAGGCATGAAAGTGGGAGCGCGTGAGCCGCCATCATGCTACGTCAGCCAAACGACTCCTACAAGATGGAGGAACGAGTAAAAAAAGGAGGTCTGGCGGGCATCAAAGATAGCAAAAAAGAAAGGAACAGGAAAGCAAAGGAGTGAAGGACAGCTGGAGTGGCAGGCGGTGTCAAGTGCCACATCTGAACCATGGTGACACATTTGGGCTCTTAGCTCTACTCATTCAATGCAGTTCATCATCACGTTGACAAAACCCAAAGGAGAATCGGCCAGAAGTCGAAAACTCTACCCGAGAACAGCTGGTGACCAAAAGACGCTCAGAGCCGCTTGAGCTAAAAATCCGCAATCTGAACGTAGTGAGGGTTATAAAGTGTGGCACGGTGACACGGTGCCCTTTGGAAGAACCGGTGCAGCACATCTTGCCAACGCAGCCATTAAATGTCGATTGCCCAACTGGTGAGGTGGCAGACGCACAAAATAATGATAGCACGAATTGACTTCCTTGTGATAAAACAGAAAAACCAAATAGTAAGATGTCCTGATGATCAGATCTCCAGAAATCGACAACAGGACTTCAGGGAACATTTACAGTATATGACCCAAAAATTAAGAAACACGTAGGAAATCATAAGAGTAGAAAGTCATGGAAGACGTTTTAACGAGAAGGTTCAGCTCAGCCAGACGTCACCCCCTGAGCGTGGTCTCCGTCTGCCCGGGGTACCAGCCAGTTTACCTGGGGCTGTGTTTTTCATTTAGGGGCTTCTTCCTCACACATGTGCTTGTGCCCCTGCCAACTGAACTTCCCTCAGGCTGCCGGACACATGCCATGTTAATGTTGCCCCTGCCTGTGCCCCTTGTATTTCTGCCCTGGCACACACTGGCCAGTGTGGTTCATCCTCCCTCTCACTGTCTGCTGCAGTGAGTGTTGCCGATGCCAACCTGCTGGTGCCCGTGCCCTTGGCAGCTGGACAGCCCTCACACCAGGAGAGTTTGTGCTGCCTTCAAATTCAAATGAAACTCCTAGAAGTGACTTGGATTGATGAAGCCCAAGCCTGCCAAAGCCACTTTCAGCTGGCGTGATTTGTGGTTGGCACCTTTTCTCGAGTCACTAAAAACGAGAAGCGAGTGAGAAAATGTGTTTGAGATGCGTCTTGGATTGGAGAGCAGTGGGGCGCCGAGTTCTTCCCATGGAAATCAATCCTGGCGTCTTTATGTGCCGCCTTTGTGATTCTGTTTGATCAGCCCTGTGTCTTTAGCACCTCTCTTGTCTGCCTTCCTCATTGGCATCTTCTTGGCAGGAACGCCAGACGAGTCATTCACACGGCTGAACTCATTTGTGAGATGTGGACGGGTGATGTCAGAGCACACGCTGGTGGGCGCCTTAATGACACGTCGTCTGCAATTTATGCCCAGTCGTTTATCAGACCACTCCATGGTACGAAAGATGGTGCTGATTAAAGGTCCAGCAGGGGTCTTCGTGCTCTCCTTGCCACCGCTGACATGCTCTTCACATTTCAGTGTCTCACTAACTCCTGTGATATTCATTTCATTTCAGGGGGCCGGGGGGCCGCAGCCTATCCCGGCAATGACAAGCACAAGGCAGGAAGCACTGCTGGATGGGGTGCCAGCTGATCGCAGGACCCCCCCGATACACACACACAGGGCCAGCGTGGAGTCGGAGATCGGAGAAGCCCATGGAGGCAGGCAGATGGTGACTGGACAGGCTGTGAGGCAGGAGCCAACTGCTGTGCCACCCTGCCTCTGTCACCGGGATTGTGTAATGCCAAACGGGTGGCAGATGTGTTTGACACGACATTTGAGAGGTTTGTAACGACGTTAACTCCGGTGATGAACGGCCGCAGGCCTCGCTTGCCAGTTTTCTCGTTGTTTTTAGAAAAGTCAACAAGAAGTCTTGGCACACTGCTTGGGGCCTTTATCACTCGTTCTTGTACCCCTGCAGCGCCTTCTCCTCCCGTCGTCGTTTGTTGGTGGGTTTCTCAGATTGATGTGTCTGCCTTTCCCAATCCGCCCCAAGACCTTTCAGATTTCACTCGTTGAAAGTCCAGCTCAGACGGTTCAGCCTTGACGAGGGGCTCATAAAGAGAGTGCTAGGCTGGTGAACAGGGAGACCCCCTCTACCTGCTGAGGCACTGGACACCCCAAAGTGTAAAATGTCCCCCTCACCCCATTCATTCTCTGTCTTCAGATTGGTGGGCGCATCCCATCTTCATTCATCAGCTTCACCAGCTCACATGTTAGTCAGAGCCTCGGGACTTCTGGAGTGGCACGATGGAGCGGCAGGAACGCTCGGTGCAAACATGACGGGCAGCTGGGCACAGCAGATGGCTCTGTTGTGCAAACATGTGTCAAGAAGAGCTCACCTTGCCGTGTCCATTCCAAACGTGACCCCCACCCCCACTTACTGGAGCCTATCCCAGCTGGCACTGGGCACAAGGCAGGAGCAAACCCTGGGCGCCAGCTCAACTTACACATCATAATCTGTGTGGCGCTTCACCTGCCTGTGCCCCAAGTGGAAGTTCAAGTCGTCCTGGATAAGGGGCTCTGCCAGATAATTAGGAATAATCCTGCTTCTCCAATTGTCAATGCAACGTCCTTACGTGAAAGTTTGTTTGTGCCGGGCACTACTCACCTGTCCTTGGACCCTGCAGTGTCCTGCCATGCCGTTGCTCAACTTTCCAGGACCACCTTGGGGGCTGAGCCCTTTAAAGTGACCCATTGGTTGATGTTTCTGGGATGCGGCTTAAAGGGAGTCTGCACGTCTCTTTGGTTTGCCGTTGTGCTCGTCATTATCGTGAGTCACGCCAGTTACTTTTGTACAATACGCTTTGTATGATATGACTTTTACTTTTTGGCTGCAGTATTGAAGCTAGTTTTGCACGCACCAGCACACAATCTCTTCAATTCCTACTTCTTTGAGTTTAGCCAGTAGTAACTCCTTAGCAGCCCATGTTACTGCCCATGTGACAATGCCACACGCCCCTGGCGCATAATGAAAACTGAAGCCAGGCCCTTAACCTGAAACTTACTTCATTAGCAAAGAACATCAAATCAAATCAACAGCTGGACACAAGGAAATGTGTGCCGCCATCTTTAATAGGCAGGCCAGGATGACACAAACTGCTCCATGACCTCTGCGTCACATGACTGGCAAAGGGCATGTGACTCTCTACAATGTGGCCACAGCCATACAATGGCAGCCACCTTCCAATAATCAGAACGCCAAATGATAGCGAATTATTAAAACAAGGGAAAGTCTTCACAAAGTCCAAACAACCCCCTGTCTACTGTCACACCACGTGTTCGTATTTTATTACGTTTTTTTAAATGGCTGACATAAAACAAAGCATCAGACAAAAGAGCTCTTGTGGAACTTCATTACATTTTTTTACTAAAGTTTCTCAACACAAAATATAAGAAAGAAAAACTAAAGAAGTCACCAAAAAAACGCAAATAATGAAAGGCCTTCACTTTAGCCTGACAAGAATGAGTCTGGACGTCCCTGTCACCCTAAAAATCAGAGAGTGGCGTGGCGTGTATGTCATGACGTCAGCGTGAAGCCACCCAGTCAGTGCGTCAACAAGAAGTGTCACAAAGCACCAAAATAAACCAAATTCACGCTAACATCGGCGTAAGGACCACCTCGGGACAGGACCAGGCGCGTGACGAGAGCAGTGGCGTGATTGGCCAGGGATGTTGGTTGTTTCCACGTAGCGACTGGACTTTTCCACATCAGAGTTTTGGTCGGCACGCCTGCGATGCCTCAAACGCGCTCATCACTTCCTGATGCCGAGGCCGCTGCTCTTCACGTTTCCTCGACGTTTTCGGCCTGTTGGCGTCGTATTCTCCACCCTTCTGGCTTGTTTTGAGCCTCCCCTCCTGCTGTTTGGCTCGCCGCTTCTCCTTTGTGGCATCACGCTGGGCACTAGCTGGTATCACACGCTTCACTTGAGGAGTGGCCAGTTGTAAGGTGAGCACATCGATTGTCAAGGACGCCCCACCTGACCTCCCCGTGTCCTTGCGCTGTCCGTGACTTGTCCTTGTCCGTGTCACCACTGCCTAATTGCTGGGGTGGCTAATATTTCTTAACTACGCTAAGCACAAAGAAACTTAGAAAACCTCTGCCAGTTTAAATAAATATATGTAGGCGCTTTATCATGGAAATGTTTTTACAGCAAATTGTTTCAGCATTAACAAATAGTAAAGCCGCACGTTCCTTCATATATCAAATCACATACGAATGCTGCAGATATTCATCAATCCCAAAGGTGGAGCAATTTATAACGCATTACGCCGAGCCGCCTTACCTAAAACTGTCCCGATGACTAGCGAGATTTCTAAAATTAGAAGGGATGGAGACGTTAGGTAGAGAGGACGAGACGGCACAAATCATCAGACCCTCAGAACATTTTAAAAATGTCTTTGGTTCTGTTATAATTACGTCTGCGTAGCTTCGTTAACGCCAGAACACTGAAGCTCTTTATTCTCACTCCCGACAGTCAGTCAACCGCTGACAGCCCATAATAACGCAGATTGTCAGACGCGACCTTGGGCTAAACGAGCTTCTCAGTTGCCTCCTGAAGTTCTCACCGGCTCCTCTGCTCCTCGGCTCGCCTTCTCGCTCCCAGTTAGCAGAAATACACAAGGCTGGATTGGCCGGAAAGGAACAAAGTGACGACAGATCTGTAGGACTTGTGGAAAAACAGAGCGAGGAAGAGAACAGGACAGACTGAAGAAGAAGATGGGAGCCTCATGCGTCATACCTTTGGTGGCCCAATGGTTAGTTCTGCTGCCATGCGTTCATTTCTGTTTCTGGATATGTTGGTTCTCACACCATACCCCAATGACGTATGTGTCACGCTTACTGGAAATGTCAAACTGGCCTGGCGTGAGTAAGAGTGTGTGCCCTGGGATGCACTGGCACCCTGCCTGGGTTGGCTCCTGTTTATTGCCCATTGCTGCTGGGATAGGCTTAGCGGGTTGGTAAAGCATCTTCATGCCCCGAAAGTTCTCAGAGCACCGGAGGGTTAACCATACTGAGGTACAATGAGGCAGATTTGGACGGACATGTTGTGAGATTATAAAGCGGGTGACCCAAACGCTCAGACGTCCCAACTCGAGCCTCGCTTTCTACTGCCACCCGTCTTTCAATTCGACTACAGGACAGGAAAGGTGTGAGTTAGCATTCAGAAAGTCGAATGTGTACGGAGGCTATACCGCCATAAAGTGCGTCCGTCTATATTGAGTTAACACCAACACCAACTGTGAAGGACAGAGTGGAGAGCCCGGCTGTGGTGACCAGCGAGACATCACCTTATGGTGACGTCTGGTAGGCCTGGTGACAAAACCAAAATACGATAAAACTCAAGGGACCTGGAGAGCTCAGGCAGAGGGAAGAAGTTCTCATTGTGGGTGAACAGATAGGACACGGTCAACCAGAAACGGGGGACCCGGCCCAGTGCCAGCAGAACAAGCATCTCACTGGTCATGGGGAGGGGTAGCAAGAAATGAACTGGGAGGAGATGAACGAGTCCATCGGTCACGATGCGGTGTATGATCAAACAGCTGGAAGTGCCATAACATACATTAACGTGACCTGGGACCCTGGACAGCCATTAAAGGAGGCACTGGTCACATGCTCAGACGGGTGGCACACCCTTTCTTAATGGAGACGGCCTGTAAAGCCCAGATTTGTGAACGCTTCCCACCGTAAATATCTCGTAGGACAGCTCCAACTGATTTATCGTCCAGGCCCTTTCTCACCCCCGGCGTGAACTCCTGGCTGCGCACCTGGGAGTCTCGATGCGTTCATCATGCCTTCATTCTGTCTTACGCTCAGGAGATCAGACCGCCGTCTCGTGCTTGTTTCAAGAGCTGCCATCACAAATAAAGACGTACGGAGAGGTACACCATTTATTAACGGGCGGCTCTCGTCAGAAGCGATGCGGACAATGAAAACGACGCGCTCTTAACATTTCAGAGCAGACAGACGGTCGTCTGTAATCAGCTATCCAAACAAAACAGAAATCAGGCGTGTTATCTCAACGGGCAGGTCAACCTGCGTCCCCAAATGTGCCGCAACTCTGGTGAGCGCCACGTGTGGGCGGAGCTAAACCACGGCCTGTCCTTCAAATCTGAGGAGCAGCCGCGTTTTACATTTCTAAGTGGAAGGAAGTTTAGTGTGCCGTTCATCTCGAAAAACTCAGAAGAGGGAAATAAACGAGTGTGTGAGTGTGGAGGCCCCGGGTAATCCGCTGAGGCCTACGAGGTGTTTGTGTGTTGGGCAAAGCGATCGAAAGCGCGCGCATCCCAAATGGACGAATCACCGCCCTTGGCTTGAACGGCCGCTGTCTCAGTGGGCCGAGACCCTCCAGGGATTTGGAGGATGTGCTAAGGAAGCTCCTGCAGCCAAGAACAAGACTCAAACTTTCCTTTTCTTGCGGTCCTCAGTCGTTCTTGTTAAAATGATTTGAAAACATGGAACGAGTGCGGATTGCTCACACAAAGCCCACATTGAGTTCAAACGTCATTTATTCCAGAAAACCTTGATAAACGGGGCTGCGAATCATTGCCTTCTGAGATGTCTCCATTTACACTTTCCTTTTATCTGATTTATTTCAATCCCGGGATCATGCGCCCTTTGAAGTGAAGAGGAAGTGCAGACATCACTCCCGGCTTTATTTAGAAGCTCTAACAATAACAGCACAGCGGAGACGCGGCTTGTGTTTTATTGTTCCCCAGGCTCGGAGCGAGTCACCCTGGTGGCAGGGACGTTTGCTGGCTCACGAATGGAAGACGAAAGGCCATCTGAGAGATGTGCGGGCAGAGGAGTCGAGACCTAAAAATACGGCGGGCCGAGCGGTCAAGTGGATTTGATGAACTGAACGCTTTGCGGAGCGACACGAGGTGATCACCTGGAGACGGAATTCACGATTGACCTGCAGGTGGACAGAAACAAAGGACCATGCGTGACTATCGAGGACCTCACTGGGATTGGGACCACCCTAGACTGCCAGGACCACTCCAGTCCTTCACAGAATGCCCTGGCCTGTGAGTACTGGGATACTGGAGTCTCCTGGTCTTTAAGGGGTGAAGGATTTGGAAACCAACTTGACCATCTGCACTCCATGAAGGTTCAGTGATGTTAAGGTCTGGTGGTTTGGAGAGGCCATGGAAGTTGGTGGGATTTGTTTTAGTGTGTATGGGGCACTGGGTCATCAGGCGGTCATCACATGGCCATGCAGAGCAATCACTGGACGATGGCAGCCCCAAACGTTCAGGTCTCTCCAATCTTACAGTCCACAGTCGAATGCCACTACCTCACGGTGGAGGTTTGCACCATTTCTGCCGCCATTTGAAGCTCCCTCAATCGCCCCCATTGTTTCTGTCTATCGCTAGGTCTGTGTTGTCAGGGGCGTGGCCTCAGAGGTCATGACCCGCTGGTAATCGGTGTGACGCGTTTAAAGCTCGGCTCTGCTTGCACTTCCTTTTCCTTTGAAGGCTTTTGCTGCTCTCCGTCTTGTTGCTGCACATTTTCTGTTTTTCTCCCAGTTTCACACATTTAATGTTTGTGTCGGGACGCTGCCAGAACAACAGCAAGAAGATGATAAAGGACACCCCAATGCAAACACACAAGCCCCTCCAACAGGTGCCCCAGTCTCAGACCCCTCAAATCCCCTCTTAGTACAAGCATCACCTTGGAGACCCCATAAGCTCAGCGTGACGTCAATCCCCTTAGTGCCGGGGCCTACGTGGAGTGAGGAGGAGCAGGATAACAAACCAGCGTCCGTCCAAAGGGGTCATAAGTCAGGTGATCCAAAACAGCCAAAATAGCGGGATTGGGACGAGTAAAGACAGAATGATTAGAAAATATGAACATTAGACAAGTGTCTTAAAAACCTCAGCATGAGACCGCTGGTTAAAATAAACGTCGTGACTGACAAGCGCCTTTGTCAGAACGAGCGCAGTGCGCCACCGCCTCCCTGGAATGTGTGTGGAGTCCACCCGTGTTTATGAAGTCGAGATGTTCTCCTTATGTCATATAATGATAAAGATGACTGATTCATATTGATAAGGATACTCTGAGAGACATGAGAGTGACAGAGGGGCCACAACGATGAATAGACACTGGAACAGTTCTTAACGACACACAGCATGACGTTATCTCAGAAGATGTCGCTACTCGCGCGAATCAATCCAGTTGCACTGGCCGCACTTCGATCTCACTTTGGCCAACGTTGTTCAAGCACTAGTTCGCTGTAATCAGAAGGGTCTGGACGCTCGAGGTAACCACTGTGAGCACCTGTTGTATTAATGAAATGTCACTTTAACTTTAATCGAGGTCTCTCTTTTGTGGAAGTGTCTAATCACCTTCTTGGCCCCCTCGGCATTCTGCCACCCAAAGACAGCTGAGGTTTGTCAAGAAATTCTGACTTGCCTTTCATTCCCAAACCCGAACGACAGAAGATTGGAGGTGAGGAAGTTCTACTAAGTAACGATGGCTGTTCTGCTAGTAAAACTAAGAAGAGCAATTTATAGGCAACCGGGAGAAAAGACAAAAAAAAGATGAAACCCAGGAAACCGTTGTGGCGCTACCAAAACCAAATCGAGAGACAAAACTCAAAAGAACAAACGCTGGCACGAGTGGAGACGAGAGAAAACGTTCAGAAAAAAGTGGAATCCACCAAACCTCTCAAGTGGACCCTTAAAGCTATCGAGGCCTTAGTCAAAGGTCACGACCTCGCAGGGCACGCCCCCCAGAAAGGCAGCTAACGACAGGTAAGGAGAGGGCAGGTGAAATTTAACTGGGTAAACTGGGAAAAACAAAGCCATCACCTCCAAAAGGTCAAAAGAAACGAAACACGCGAGAAACAAAACCCTGTAAGGAGAGTTTCTTTGGCAAAGTCTTCATTTTGTCCACAGATCTGATAGAGGAAGGACCCTCCAGCTGCTCGTCGCTCCCGTCCGCCGACTACCCGCAGGTCACGACCTAGGAGGCCACGCCCCTAGAAATGTGGGAAGTGGTGCCAATGTCAGTTACACAAACGTTTGGAAAAAACGTAGTCAGGAATGAGTAACTGAAAACGATGGCGCTAATAACGGGGCAAGTAAAGTAACAAGAACGAAAAAATACGCTTCAAGAGCGAATCAAAGATTCCGAGTCCACAAGACGGGCCAAAACAAAGCAGCGGTGACGCGCCATCGGACTCCTCGCCTTCCCACGTCAGCACCTTCACGTGAGTTGCTGTTGATTTGTTGCTTGGTCTGACTCCATTTTTAATAGAAATAAAAAGCACTTATTGAACGCGTTCCACCAAACGATGGCGTTTCTGGCTAACCAGATAATATTTCATTTACACGATTGACTAACGTGAAAGGCCAATGTCACGTTACAACTCGGAGAATTCGGGTAGCTGTGCCTTCTCTGCTTTGGAGTTTGTGGGGCATTCACGTGGAACGTCCAACATGGCAACGTGGCTTTACTGTATAATCGAATAACTAAGAAACACGTCTACAAATATGAAATAAGCAATGGCGACTTGTTGAGCAGCACGTGCAAGTGGCAATTTCCTTGGACAGTCAGGCCCTCGTAAACCTGCCGTAGGACGATTTCCATGCTGGATGTGTGATGTGCCTACCTCACGACTTCCATAAGCCACCAAATGAAGGCCACCAGTCGGTGATGTCCACAGTAAAACACACCACAGAAAATGTCCAAAGGAAAGCCGGGCTCCCTCAGGTACTCCCGGTGCTCAGGACGGCGCCATGCTTTGTTTTGTTCTGGGAGTACCAGGAGGGCCAACCTCTTATCACCCCCCCTATATGCGCCGTGTGAATGCTGGCCATCACGGTCTTATCTTTTCTTGAGTGTCTTAATGTTCAGCCCACAGATCATTTCCTCCAAGGAAAACTCCATCCCCATGAAGATGCCCTTTTGTGACAAGCCCAACCTGAAAAAACAATCAGTAATCGGGATTTATTTCACATCTACAATCATCTCCATGCTTCCAAGGATTGATTGCTCTGAATAATGCGCGGGCGTAAAAAAAAAAAAAAAAAATGTACGAGCGAGCGGCACCAGAGTCCTGCACAATTAAAGATGTAATAAGTGGGGCGGAGATGTCCGGGACGCGTGCCAGGACTAGCACTGCAACAAAATGAAAAATGAAAGTGGAGGAATGATAAGGAATGCAGCTGATATGGCGGGAGGAAATGCCCATGTGAGCAGGCTCATCATTAGTTACGATGCGTCCGCGCTGTCATTAGCATGTTGGCCCCGCTGCGGCCATCTTTCTGTTTACACAGCCACGTCCTCTCCGGTGACCTCGCTTCGTCGGGATAAAACTAACTGGCATGCATTACAGAGACGTTACAGGCACTTCCACGTACACGGGGCGATATTGACCCAGTGTGACCTTATATACTGTATACATAAAAGGTGGCACGAGTGACAAAATAAGTTAGGGGTGCTAACAGGGCCAACTCCATGTAATGCGGACAGAAAAATAAAATGAATCCACAGGCACAGGGTGGCACTCAAACACCATCAATCACCGGCCCGGAAGCAGCGTCAGAATACAAAAAGGCGCAGGTTTTGGGGTCTCTCGGACCCTCTGCTGTCTGCTCTTTCCTCGCCTGGACCTGAAGCCTCAGTTACTCTCATCGGGTGTCATAAGGAGCCGAGAGCAGTAGCGACAGCGCCACCTGTCCTCCTGGGGTGGTATGCACAGCCCAGGTGAGCCTGGCACGATATGCAGAGAATATGTTCAGACCTCTATCAGGTCAGGCAGAGAGGGGGCGCTAGCAAGCCACAATGTGTGTGTGTGTGTGTGTGTGTGAAGCCAGCTGGTGTGTTTACAATGCCCTGTGGATTCTTTTTGTAGACAACAGCAGACAGAAATAATTGATGCTTTTCAGAGCGATCTGACAGGGACAGAGCCAAGCCGGGTCTGCTTTGCATTATCTGCAAACGTGAAATGGAGGATGACAGCATTAAGAAGAATGTGAACAAGGATCAAGTGCTCAGGAGCCGCACGGAGTGACATTTGAACCAGCCGGCCCCGGGGGTCGCAGGACCTCAGTGCTGAACCACTTCTTCCTGAGGGGATGCCCACGGACACCTTTCGTGTCAGATGGCCCACCGGGCGAAGATCCACCAAGGACACGCTGGAGGGGACGGTCACAGGAAGCTGCAGGGGAGATGGAGGCCCGGACCGCCCAGCTCAGGGTCTCGCTACTGCTGGTCCTCCCAAGAAAAACAGAAAGATGATGAATGTCAGAAGTGGAGATGCCTGCCACATCTCAGCAGGTCCCCTGCTCCATTTATGAATGTTGCCGGAGCAGCAGATGCGTATTCTTCAAGCTGACACTCTCAAGTGGTTAAAAGGAGCTCAGTTTCCACCACGGATTAGTCACGAATGATCCAAAGCTCCGGCTTTTTCCTGTTCTTCCACTGTTTATGCGGATCACATTTCGTTTGTCACAGTAACAAATGCTGCTCGCTCTGTTTTTAATTGTTTATTATGGTTTCCAGTTACATCATCAGACATCGTAGAACAAATGCATCTCCTAGATGCTCCCTAGACATCCGAGTTTGAAACCAGCAGAGAGATGGACGGATATGTGTATGTGGGGTTGAAAAATAACTCTCCTGAAAAAATGAGAGCCGTTCAGCCAAAGCACGCAGACGGTCACTCGGCCCATCTCCACTTCTTCTACCTTTCTGGCTTATCTGTGGTCTCAGCTTCCAGGAGCACAGGACACACCTGAGGGGAGCGCAAGGAACCCCGGACACCTCAAAGTGCGTCCCGGAAGAAGGACACGCACTCGAAGGTCAGGCACGCCTCTGAATGCCAACTGCAGAAGGCCACGCTCCTGAGTCCACCTGGAGATGAAGGAGGGGCAAGGTGGAGCTCTGAAAGGAACCCGAGGCATTAAGGCACAAAGAGGGACCTGAAGCCAAAATGTCTTTCAGAGGCCAATTCGGGGCACTGAGTGGTGGCAAGTGACCTCATTTTAAACCTCATTTCTTCAAACCCAACTCATCCCACTACTCAGGAGTGGAGGCCAAGTAAAAGAAGTGCTTGTCTTGGCATATTGAAGAGCCCCCTACGGGCACAGTTATTTAGTTTAAGGACCAAATCCATCCTTCTCCTCCATAATGAGGCAGCGTTAACACATTAAATGAAGCCTTCCTGATAATCTGGATCACCTCCAGTTTGTATATCATCACCACCATTGGCCCCTGCACTCTGTGCCATCCTGGCACTTCTGGATGATACAAATGACCGTGCCAGTCCTGTTTATGGATGACATCTAAAACCAGGAAAGTGGACCACCAAGCTTCTCGATTTAGAATTTTGCACTTTGTAACTGGCAGACCGTAGCATGTATGGATTAGCAGCATCGAGTCCTCCACGTCCGCTCTACAGTTCAAGTGTGCCGTGCCCCCTGTTAGGATGATGTGGCCAACACAATGCCAACTCCATCGTTAAATGTGCTGATAGGCCTGGTGACCAACACGGGCGAGAGGAGGTCTACCTGCTGAGTCAGTAGTGACCCATAAGGCCGAGGAGCAGACCACCGGAGGGGGAGAAGGTGTGCAGTTTTAAATGTCTCAGAGCAGCCATCACTGATATTTCAGCCTTTTGCCAAGTCAGACGTCTGGGTGTGGCTCTTCTACAGGTGCCCAGTGGAGTTCATCCTCACTGGCTGTGCCACATCCTGGTATGGCACCTGCTCACCCAGGGCCACTGGGCACTGCGGAGGGGGGGTGAAGGTGGCCCTCGGCTGACATCTGCTCTGGACATACACAACACACGGGGCCTCAGAAAGGCAAACAGGATCATTCGAGAGCTCGTCTGGCGCTTATTTCTTGTTTTTATTGATTCTTGAAGCCTTCTAACGTTAACGCCTTTGGTTTGGACTTTTTCAGGTTATCAGTTTGTTCTGGTGGTGCCGTGTCTGACAGCGTGGACCCTGCAGGTCTTTCTAAGCTCTTCCTTCTTTCCTTCCAGATGAGATGAGTGTTTCTGGTTACTCGGTGACTCTAAATTGGCTGCATGAAGGGTCTGCGTGACGGGTGGGCTTGGCTCCTGATGCCCCCAGGGCAGACTTCGGCCCAGTCAGCTTGTCATTATAAAGACTTTCATTTTCCTGTTGAGTTATGCATAGAACTGAAAAACGAAATCATAAATGTAACCAGGACTAGCAGGGGGACTTGAAGACATGGCTGGTGACTCTCACCTGTGCAGTGAATTTGAAGAGTCCTCTTCAAGGGAAGCACAAAACAAGCCATCAGGTGCCTGCAAAGGCCATCAAGTTACACCCCATCATCAGAAGTGTCCCACCAATGTGGGCTCAAGTAAAAGTACGGGGAAGGTGTTTGGTGTGGCGCTGCCCGGCACTACCTCAAGTGGAGGAGAACTCTCTGGAAGACTACTGATGTCACTTCCTGCTGGACTAGCCAGCTCCACCCCTTCTGCGTCCTCCACACAGGAAGTCAACACCCACCGTAGACCCGCCTCCTTGCCAGCACAGGACGGCTCTGTTTGGAGGAAGTGGAATTGCCAAGAAAATGTCACATGTGGCACAGTTCTTAGAAAATCGGATTCATTTCACCATCAAAAACGTGGGCATGGAATAGGGTGTCCTTCAGGGTCCCAACCTGCCTTTTGTCTCCCTTTTTAGTTCTTTACAAAGCACAATGGCCAATGGGAACAAAAGTGAGTGCAGCTGAAATGGGCTGCTTGAGGCCAATTAGAGTTGATGATTGGCGTACTGAATGCGAAATGCAGAAGGCGACTCGGAGCAAAGCGGGACGATTTTCAGGTTTCAAGTTCTAAACGGCGCTTCATTCTGCTCGGCTTATTTGTAAGGAAATCAAAGCACCAGGACCACAAACATACGCTCTGCACTCTATAAGGACGGAGTCACTCCATACTGTATAATTCTTGACTTTCAAACTGACAGGATCTTCAGTTCACAGGAGCCTTGGGGTGAAATCACATTTTATTTTTATGATCATTAATGGCGGCCTCGTCGCGCATCCAAACCTCTCATTAATTATTTTTTACTCCATTAAAAGAGCACAATTAGAGGCACAAAGCGCGCTTTGAATGGAGTTAAAAATGTGATGTACACGAAAGTAATCTGGGATCAGCGGGGAGAAACGTACAAATGTCTGCACTCTGGGTAAATCGATGGAAGCGTTCCAAGCACAGATTGTAATTGCTTACAGACCACCAGTCGCTTACGCCGGAAAAAGGCCTCGGAGTCGAAAGGACGGACGAGTTGCGAACGAAAAGCGGGCACTTGGCACTGTTGGGCAGTCAGTGTCGGCACAGCACAGAGAGTGGCACGAGCCGAGCAAAGTCTGGCAGGGAAGGACGAGATGAACTCGCGGTTTACAACGACAACGTGAGAGGGAACTTCAGTCAAGTGTGGCCATCTGTCGATCTGTTATATAGTGCCTTTCACTCTATCTATCTATCTATCTATCTATCTATCTATCTATCTATCTATCTATCTATCTATCTATCATTATATAGTGCCTTTCACTCTATCTATCTATCTATCTATCTATCTATCTATCTATCTATCTATCATTATATAGTGCCTTTCACTCTATCTATCTATCTATCTATCTATCTATCTATCTATCTATCTATCATTATATAGTGCCTTTCACTCTATCTATCTATCTATCTATCTATCTATC
>JANRMT010062845.1:17576001-17588620 GCA_026402145.1 Polypterus bichir lapradei | reverse complement strand
ATCTATCTATCTATCTATCTATCTATCTATCTATCTATCTATCTATCTATCTATCTATCATTATATAGTGCCTTTCACTTTATCTATCTATCTATCTAATCCTGCCAACTACGTGTTTTACAGGTTTGTGTTGGACGGGGAATGACTTAAGTGTGACGCTGCCACCACTGTTTGTTTCCTTAGACAAATGACAAAGCAGTAAAGGACCACTCAGGCTCCCTGCAGTTCATGTCAGATTCGGCCCCTTCTTCTCTCACCGATATTTCAATCATCAGATCACTAGAAGCTGCAGTGGGCTGGCGCCCTGCCCAGGGTTTGTTTCCTGCCTTGCGCCCTGTGTTGGCTGGGATTGGCTCCAGCAGACCCATGTGACCCTGTATTTAGGATATAGCGGGTTGGATAATGGATGGATGGATGGATCACTAGAAGTCAACGTCCATTCACGACCCGACTTCCTAGGACAATGAAAGAGATCAGTCGTCCAGGTCCCCGACCCCGATGTGTTGGCTTATTTATTCGTTTCCGACACATTTTCAGTCAGTCATTTTCTACCCACTCCGTCCTGAAGAGTGTCATAGAGGGTGCTGGAGCCATTGGCACTGGGCATGAGGTAAGAATAAGCCCTGTAGAGGGTGCCAGTCCATTGCAGGGTGAACACACTCACTCACTCACTCACCAGAATCACACATTTGTCTAATCTGCCTAAGAAAACGCACGCAGACATGAGGAGGATGTGCCAACCCCACACAGGGAGGTCCCAGGATGAGAACCCCAGTCTCCCACCATGTCGCCCACCATCTGTTTCAAAGCTGTACGTTTGCTTTGTGTCGGGCAGCGCTGTGGCACTTACAGTAACTGCTCGCCTGGTGGTTCTGATCTTCTTGCCCAGCAGGCCTCCTCATTGGACTTTAAAGTGCCACGTGTCCCCTTGCCCAGTGGGGTGGCTGTGTGATCAGGGAGGAGCACATTGAGATGAGTTACAACATGAATGATTAAAAACAGGAGTAAAGCGTCTAAAGAGCGGAGAGCCTTTTCACATTTTGTTTTTCTGTCAAGTTGCGCCGAGGATGGAGAATGTGGGGGTCCGCGATGACTTCTCGCAGTAACGACAGGCCCTAATGATTCCTTCAGATCTATCAGACCACTTAAGGGGGCCCGCGTGTTTTTGCAGATATGCTGACTCAATGGAGCTTTTGTTTATCCTTTGGCCTGACTTTTATTCATAATTTAAGCGCACATTATTATGGTCTGTGTTGTCAGCAAGTGCTCTGACATCGCCCTCTAGATGGCCTTTGGGCTGCGGAGCTCATTGCAGTGACTCGAGATTACGCTGAGCGAGGTTTTAATCGTCTCCATCCTGATCCAGAGATGCTTGTTGTGGTGGCCGACGGTCCTTCTCGTTCCTTCTCCATCTTTGTTGCCATCCGTTCTTCAAATGCCAGCTATTCCTTGATGCCATCAGTCCGTGCCCTGCTGCTCTTCCTTCTCGCTGTCATTTTAGTTTCGTTTTCTCTGTGCCATCAGTCTGAGTTTCCTCTTCTTTCTCATCCTGCATTTGTGCGTCAAGAGGCCCAACTTAAGTGCCAGCCTAACTTTGCAAATAGACCTTTATTTATTAATATGCATACACCGCATATGCCGGGGGACCAACAACCTGGCATGTGCCACAGGAGTAGGGTGCCACCAGATGTGGTTAGAGAAAGCAAATCAGCCAATTACAGACTAAAAGGAGCAAATCGATATGCCCCCTCATCTGATTCAGGGGGGCCAGTCGTCACGTGAGTGGCATCGTCGGGGCACACAATGGGCAAGAGAGCAGTTAATCAAAAGTAAAAGGTGAGGCTGCCCATGAAAGGCACTATATGACGACCTCGCTCTGTCTTCTTTCCACTCGGGTGTTTCAGTAGCCTAAATAAGCTGCCGTCTCAAGTGGTTTGGCTTTGGACCGTCTTAAGGCGCACAGCGGTGGTCCGCGGCTGCCAAGCCGCTGATTGAATTCCACCTCACACCGAGCTGATAAGGCTGCCAGAGAACATGTGTGGCTCTGTATCCCTATACCCTCCGTGGCCGTTCTCGTCCAGCCACACACGGGTGTCACCTTCAGTCAAGTCCAGGGTGACCCGGCATTTGATGCCCAAATACAGAGGGCTGTGCCCCCTCACTGTGATGCTACAATATGGCGGCTCCTTCGCTGTTCACTAGCAGAGCCCCTGCCAGAGATTTTAAATCTTAAAGCTCCCAGTCTGCTGTCAAGTCAGCTCTTTGAATCGTCAACCAAGGCAAGAGGCCTAGAAAGTGCAAAGTAGCAAACATGGCGTGAAAAGAAATGGCCAACAAAGCGAAAGTCTGTGACGATGCGGGTTCGGCTCCACGCTCCCATCACTGTTTGGAAGCCATCGAACCCAACACCGTCGATAATGTCACCGAGAGGAGCTAGACAGTTGAGGCAACAACATAGCAAGGGGATGGTTCAAATGTGCAAAAGTGCTTTTATTACAACAAGCAAGTGTCCATAAAGTGCAGTGATCCAAAGTTTTCATTCAATAATCCAATAAAACACGTGGAGGTTAAAAATACACAAAAAAAAAAAAACAATCGAGGTTAAAACGTTCATACAGGAAGCAGTTTTTTAAAACAAATGACAATGCCAAGCTCGGTGCTTCTTTCCTGTTAGCATTAGCGTCTCACCTGCTTCTGCCATACGGGCCCTTCAACAGGCGAGACGCTCTCTCTGCAGCTGCCCTTTTCTACTCAAACACATCCACACGAGACTGGAGACCACTGGAGACCTCCCGATCCCTGGCTTCGGCCTGGCACTCATCCCAGTCCCGAGACTTGGTTCACACCCAACGGCCAGGACGCTCACGTTGGGGAATCCACCACCAAGCCTTCCGCGGCCAGTCGCCTTTCCCTGGTCACTCCCGCTACCTGATCGCTCAGCGGGCGCGACTTCAACTACGACTCGTGGGCGTCGGCCTAACACCCAGGCTTCCTCGCAGCTGCCCACGAGCGCCCGTTCGCTCGCTCACCCTCACGCTCCGTGTGTCTCTCTCTTGCACCGACTTGCTCCCTCGCTCCCTGTAACCTCCGTCCTTTTCGTTCTCTTTTTTTTTCTCTCAGTCCTCCCAACCGACTCGCGCTTCTTTTTATATTGCGAGGGGCCACAGCAGCCGCAGCACATTAGCCACGGGAACAATCACGGATGTGGGCAGTTCCTCACCTGTGCACAAGGTGAGAAACGCCCACACCGCAGATCGCCCCGTGGCTTGCTATGGCCACCACGCCCCCTCACTAAGCCGGTCACTAAGGACCACAAAGTCCTGAACACGTGAAGGGGCGAGTGCAAAATCAGGGCAGGAGAGGTCAAACCTCACATCGTCTTTGTCTTTCATCAGCACGTCACCCCGTTAAACGTCTCTTACAGGTGGAGGACTGGCCACCCTGAGGGGCACAGGAAGACCTGGGCACCGATCAGCAGCTGCTAAAGTGCATCTGACACTCCGATGCTCCCCTCATGTTGAAAACAGAAAATAGAAAGCCGCTGATGTGTCGTGAGAGTCCGAGCCAAACTCGAAATTCATGCTAAATTGACGAGAGGACCAAAGGACACGAAATCTGCGAAATGACGGCCTCTCAGAAAAATACTTTGGGCCTCCTGGGACTTCAGGCCGGGTTTCCCATGATCAAGGAGCAGAAAGGGCCTGACGTACCTACTTATGAAAAGGAATTCAGCACGAAGGCTTGTAGTCATGGAGGTGGCACGGTGGCTGAGCGCCTGGCACAGACTGCAGAAAGACGTGTGTGTGTGTGTCTGTGTGTGCGGCGGGCCAGAAAACCGACACAAACGTCTTTGTCGTAAATGCAGTGGCACTCGCTGAACTCCGTCACCGTGTCGTCCACAGAATCCAGAGACTCGGACACATGACGGTGCGACTGCGCCAGTTTCAAGACTGTCACTCTCGGGGACGACATACCGACAGGAGTTTAATGACCCATCATGGAGACGGCAACTTAAAAACTAAAACTGTGAACAGCCAAATATTATCATTCAATCAAAATTCAGCCCAATGAAAGTAAAATCATAAACGCCGTTACTGAAAGATTCCAAAGATATTCAAAGAACCCCTGAGACATTCCAGACTCCCGGAGCAGAGTCCTGAGGTACCCGAGATGTGCCTGCTGGGCCGATTGGCGTGACGAGGATGGCATCGGGTGTGGTGGTCCGACTCGAAAGGGGGGAGAGATGGGTGAAGGGACTCAAAGGTGAACGTCAACCTATGGCGTTCCGGGCGGCCGCAGAAGTGGGGACAGGGAGCCATCGGGGGGCTTCTCGTCATTTGTATTTGGAGTTTGAGTTTCTTCGTTTTTTTTTTTTATAATCCGTCTTGGATTTATTTTTAGGTGAAAAGCGGAAGGGAGAAAGACGGAGAAGAAGGCCAGATGGCATTGGCGATGTGAAGGGGAGCCATTGTGGGGGTGCAGTAAACCCGGAAGCCAAACTGGAGAAAGTGAAGCGAATCAGCGGCACTTGGACTCGCGGTTAGCGGAGAGAAAACACTGCGCTTTTATTAGGTGGGCCTTTTCTTTTTTTCCTTTAGATGCACAATCAAGATTAAAGGTGGCTTGAGGGCAACAGAAACCGAGCCAAACTGAAGAGGCTGATTGAGACGGCATGGAAAGAAATGACCCAAGGAGGGACAGGGGGCCGAGACGTGGACAGGAAGGTGGCCACCCTGCCACTGCTTTTGATGTAGCTCTGCCTACAGGCCCAGCAAATGTTAAGTTAGGGACACGAGATGACGTCAAATGTCACAGCACGGCGGTGGCCACGTGACAAACCTCACCAGGAGAAGCCATCGAAGTCACCATCGTAACAACCACATCGCTCACGAGGCCACAGAAATGATGGACTAAAAGCAGAAATCCAAATATACAGAAAAGAGTCAGCGAGGGGGCAATCTGCCATCCCGTGAAAAAGTAAGTGCACCCCACAGTGAGTGCTGACCAGCAGCAGACCCTCAGGTGAGCCACTTGAGAAAAACCCCACAGGCAACGTGCCCCCTCGATCCTTAATACAAGATAAAGAGCAGCAGGTATGATGGGGGAAACAAGCCCACCCACTGACAGACTGCCCCCCAGTCTCAGGTAACATTCCTTCATGTTTTCCTGCACGTCCTGCCCTTTCAACATTTCACTGGGATTTAGATCTGGGCTTCAACCAGACCTGTCCATGGCCCTCCATTTGTTGTTTTCGGAGCCATTCCTTGGTGGGTTTGTTAGTGTGCTTTCTGTTGGAAGGTCCACCTTCCAGATGGGTGGTCTCCCCTTCTCCTCAAGCACACTTTGAGAAGAATTCCTAGTTGACTCGATGGCTGCACTCTGCCGGGGGCCTGAGCGTCTCCACCACCAGGCGTCACAGCTGCTATGAGGTGGTCCTCCTGAGATGCTGTCGTTGGTGGACACCAAGCCTGTCTACTGTTGGTGTGTCCAGAGCACATTGCTCCCGAAGGTCTGCTCTGGGCCTGGGTGTTCTTGCTATGTTTTGACAACCCACTGCACATGCTGGTCATATCTGTGGGCTCTCCTTCTGGTGGTAGATGTGTGCACCTTGACGCCAGCTATTCCAAGAGTTACCTGCAGATCCTGTGAGGACATTTTGGGGGTCTTGGAGACTTGGCTCTTGGGCCGGCCAGTAAGTTTGAGGTCTACTCCACTTGTAGATGATTTCTCTACCAGTGGAATGACTGATTTCAATTCATTTGGCAATCTTCTGAAGTCCATTGCCAGACTCCACCACCTTCTTTCTGAAGTCCTCAGAGAGCTCTTTTGACCCTGGCATGATGACACCAAACACAAGTCGATAGCAAAGAGAACCCAAGACCCTCGATACCTGCTCTTTAAATAAGGAGGCCCCTGATGCTACTCTGATTGATCTCAAGTGGTGATGAATGGTGGTCCAGACTTATCTCTTTCTCCTGGTACTAAATCTCTGTTTTTGTTCATTTACATTACAGGAATGAACGCACCATGTCGGTGTTCTTCGGGTCTGCCACCTTTATCTGGAGGTTCTGTTTGCATGAAGGGCTGATGTCTACCTGCTCAAATATGTTGAATAAGGCTTACAGTCTCCATGGGGGTTCTTACTTTTCCTAATCAGGTTGTGCAGCACAGAACACCGAGGGTGCTGACATTTCAGACGTCGATGTTTCGCCCCGTTATCTCCATGGGACTTCAGAGGGGGTCTGTTTTCTCTCCAGCCGTGAGTGAGCGTCTGATTGTGGAGATGCGGGCCGTAGGAGCGTTTAACGAGAAACAGAAAACTGACGAGACGAAGAGGAACTCCAAGACCTGCAGGACTTGGGAGAAGCCATTGGGCCGCTCCCACGACTGCCAGACCTGCTCAGTTAGGAGCAACAGACGTGGGACGCGTTAGCGGACACCTCACTGCCGTCAACACATCCCAGTCAAGTGACAAAGTGTCGTCAGAGATACCGAGTCATGTGAGCGCCATGCAGACGTGACACCGCCACCTCTGGGGATCTGACAACAAGTACACTTTCACACGCCTCAGGGTGGCTACGCTACATGGCAGGGGGCACTGAGGGAGAGAACGTCCCAGAACTCCTGTGTGTCACGGGCAGGATAGTGAAGGAAGGATTTTAATTCTGCCGTAGTCTTCATCCTGACCAGACTCTGTTCTTACCCCCTCTGGTCCCAGTTTGGAAAATGGATGAACTGATGAGCTCACAGACCCCTGGATGGTCAGACGTTATGTGGTACCCCACTTGGAGTTATTGCCGGTCTTGTACTCAAACCTAAACTAGAAAAGAAGGCTGATAAAATGGTGGAGGACTGCAGTCCTTCTTTGCTATCCCACCCAGGGTGGGTTTCTACCTTCTGCTTCAAGCTGCTGCGATAGACGCCTGTTACCCTGAACTGGAGGAACTGAGCTAAGAAGATGAATGGCACGATGGACAGAAGTGCCCCAGTTATCGAAGCCTCGCAGAGTAGTTCTGGTCGCAGGGACGGGGACAGACAGATGGGTGGCTCAACCGGCCCACCTCTGCCTGAAGAGCTCAAGGGGAGACCCTGAGAGACACTGAGAGTTCTTAATTGGCTGTCACCTATGTGTGGGTTTTATGTGCAGTCCATCCATCTGTCTGTGCTGTCACCTGCTTATTCAGTTCAGGGTTAGAGGGGCAGTGTGCCCATCCCAGCAGCACCTGGCACAGGTCTGGATGACAGGACATACAGACATAATGACACTGGGACAGTTTGGTGTCCACTGCAGGTCAGTTGGAGGAAAGCTGCAGAAAGGCTGTCACAGATAGGGGGGGGGCATGCAGATGCCACCCTGAATGCCCCTAACCACTGCACCAGCGGGTGTCCTCTTGTAATCACAGATTAAAGTGACACTTGACGCTTTCTCATGGCCTTGGCATTACGAGCCCTGTTGCTACTGTATGGCGCCTTTCACTTTGGTGTTCTGTGGCAGTTGTAATCATTTAGTGACAAATCTCTTTGCTGTGCACTCTAATGGGACCAGCGGGTTGCACCCTGCCCCCCTAACTGTCCATAGGGGGCCAGATTATGATAATGGTTCAAATTTCAGAAAATGCCATCTCACTACGTACTTAGCCGAATGAGCCTCAACCGCAGGAGCCTTCGCTTCCCTCAGTGACATGCATGTAAAAGAATGGGACTGGAATGGCACTTAAATGCTGGGCGCGCACTCCTAGGGGGCCGAAAGTGGTACTTGTGGAACAATGGCTCCTGGGCCGCTGTCTGCCCCTGTTTACATATTTAGAGCTGCACACTCTGTTATTTCCCTCTAAATCGAGAAAACTTTAATTATATTTGATCTTTTTGCAGGCAAATAGTTTTGGAGATTGCCTACCACAACTGGTGACATGGATTACAAAACTGGACGTATTATTGTTGGCTCGCGCTCTGCGGGGTTTATTGCTTCTGCAGAATTCCGACTTGGATCAGAAAATCCTTTGTCTGGTTTGAGGGATCACACAGCCTGCGGTCGGCCCGGTCAGACGGCTGCTCAGCCCACCTGAACTGCGAGAGCCGCCACAGAGTCCGACCCAAAGCGACCGTGACGAGACTGTAACACACGGCAGCGGCGGCACCAGGGCGCACCTACAGCACAGGGGCCGCCGCTGGCTTTGTACCCCAGGAATTCCCAGATCCATGGCGCCCAGTGGCCTGCTTTATTTGGCTTCTCACTCTTTGACTCGTGGCCATCGTCTGCGTTAAAGGCCTGCATGTCTGTGGGGGTCTCGTGCATCGCAGTTAGCAGCCATTCGTGCTCATTAGCGTTCATTATGTTTTTATTGTTTCACAGCACCGTTTGGTGTTCTTCTTGGAGGTGGCTGTTTTGTTGTGGCTGACAGAGACGTCACCATGCATGTCAACAAGATTAATGGTGGCGTTTCTGGATTCATTAAAAAACTCAAAAGGGAAGAACTCAGATGAGCACTCCATCCTGGTCTGAACAGCACCACTCTACATCACTCACCGTGGGCCTCAAACGCTTTGACGAGAGCTTTGAAAGGAAGAGAGGAGAGGAACCAGGAAACCTCTGGCCCACCCCAATGAAAGGAAAGTTTGAATAAGTCAGAAGAAAAGAGGGCAAAGCGAAAGGCTAACAAAATCAAGTCCACAACTGAAAAATCAAAACCCAGACATGAAAGCAAAAACCAAATAAAAACAGAGAGATCAAAAAAACGAGAAAACCCACAAAAATCAGAGAGGCAATCCAAAGATGGAGGAAGCAAACCACGATGAGTAAAAGTCGACGCCTCAGCAGCAATATGGAGACGACTACCAGCTAGCTGTTGTGGAGTGGTGGGTGACCCCCCTAGGCTCAGCACACAAAGGACAAGGAATAGAACTAAGAAGAAAATAAAAAAGAAAATTACAAAACGATCAAAAACAGAAAAATCCTTAAAGAGACAGAATGAAATATCAAAGGATGAAGTTAACCTAAACATTCACATCACTAAATGTCCCAAAGTAAATGACGGAAAATGGCAAAGAGACAAAGGAATCTAAAGCCAGGGTGGGAGCTCCGGCCAAACTTTGACATCCACTCTTAAAAATCAGATCTCCGACTTTTCTGTGTTTCCTCGATTTGCTTTTTTGCTTTCGTCGAGTTTGGGTTTTGATGTTTTTATCATTTTGATATTTGGTTTTCGACTTTGGCACATTTAAAGATGACGACCTCATCTCTCGCCTCCTGCTCCTCACTTGGGTTACCCGCTCGCTGTCTTCATCCCAAGTGTTATCAGCTCCTTCATTTTATGTAAACTTCAATAATTTTTCCTCATTCTTTAATTTGAATGTCGGTTTTTGGGATGTCATGAATTGAAAAATGAGATGAACTCCACAGAAGACCCTCACTTTCTGGAAGTCACCGTCTTGCTGTTACTGGGACACAATAAGGACAGAGGTGACGTGGTCACAACTGGGACAGGTGGAAAGGGAGGTGACACGACACGGGACTCTCCCATCACCTGATGGCCAGCATATCTTAGTGCCAGTATCCGTGACGGGACTGGCACACAATGGCGTCTAGCTGCCAGTCGTACCATCCGTCCTCTGAGTGTGCGGGGGGCCGTCCTAATGGCGGGCTCAGAAAATGGTGGCCAAAATGGTATGAAAAAATAAGTAAAAAAAGACTTAGGACATAGGAACTGAAGAATCACAAAATACATTACATAAATAAATCCTCGGAGAATAAGAACTTTAAAATGAGAAGAGGCGAGATGCGTTGAGTTGTTCGCAGCTTCTCTTCCATTCAGAAATCTCGACTTAACAATCAAGTTGAGATTTTAATCTGCCAAAAACTGAACAAAAACCCCAGAGAGAGACACGGAGCCGAATACGCAGACCCCACATGCCTCCAGGGGCTCTGAGGCAACGACACCAACCAGGGGGGCACATTTGAAGGGCACACCTTCTGTGGGGCTCACCTGCTGGATTCCCTGATCCCCAGATGTTCAGATGTTCACGGTGCTGCTAATCGAGATGCTGCAGACCTCCGATCAGACAGACAGACACCTAAGGACCGGAGCAAAGCCCCTCATCGACGCGAGCCACAGGGCAAAGGAAGAGGAGCTTATGGGGGTCCAAAGTTAACATTCAAGGCAGGGAGGAAAGGAACTGGCGTGAGCAGAGACTGACGTGTGGTCAGCTGCAGGGTTCACGGATGAATCCCGTCTTCAGCATCTTCCATCTGTCAGACACATCTGGACGCACAGGAGCTTTGGGAATCACTAGAGGGGTCAGGGTGCCGTGAAATACAACTTTAACGTTTAGAGATCCCACTTCGATCTCGAGGGCTCAAAACAAAATGAATACCTGTGGGGGGCGCTGCATTGAGCCGTGAACTACACCCACCCTGGGCCGTCGCAGATGGCAGCGAAAGCTCCGAGGGTTCATTCACAACACACACCGGTTATGTCACATAGAGGGGGCACACGTGCATCAAGTGTCCCTGGTGTGTGTGTGTGTGTGTGTGTGCGGGGAAGGGGAAGGGCGGTTACTAGGGAACGCTATGGGGGTCCTCCTGTATTGTGCACTAATGTACATGATGGGATGGCAGCAGGTTCCATTTTTAAGATCACACCACACTCCTCTGTGGGGACATGAAGGATAACCGAATAAAACTCGTCTTTCTAGGTGGCTGGAGAGAGACGCGCCCCGATTACTGGAAGCAAAGCCTCTGTCACCTGTCCTGAGAAGCAGACATGAAGGGGGACAGGAGGGATGGGGTCTTCTTTGTGACTGAGGTGACGTCCCACAACAGAGGTCTGAGTTCTTCATTTCCTCTCCTCCTTCAGCTTTACTGGTTGTCTTCTCCTCCCTAGCCAGACCGACTGTGGCCCCCATCTCGCCCCATCCAGCCTGTGGTGGTCTTGTAGTCCTGCCTGTGAAGAACGTCCGGCCCTGCTAAAATATCATCTAGTAGGCCCACTAATGGATCCTTTTCATTTTCACTGGAACGCTTATTTAATCTTCAGGCTTTCAGATGGCCATCAGGTGACTTAGAGGATCCCCATCCTACTGGACCCCCGGTGTTTTGCTCATTGATTCCACTGTGAAGGACGCTACATCAGGATAGACTGGCATTGTCTTCTAAAGCATCCTCAGAGTGCAAGGGGGACGGGCAGGGGGAGCCCACTGCAAGAATTTCCAGGAACAAATTAGGCCGAAGAGTCGGGGCGAAAGAGCTGGGCGTGAACGAGATTGGACCACAGGGGGTCGGCCGAGGTCATGTGACACCACAGGAACCGTCCACAGGCTGTCACGCGTCCTCCGTCTCCTGACAGCCAGCGCACGGGGTCACCGTCACTCTGAGTAAACTCACCAACCTCTCGAGAGCTGCCATCGATCTGAAATCATGACTTGTTTGAAAGTGGATGGCGGCCTTCGCCAACATAATGGGTGACCAGCTCAGGTTTAGGCAATGTTCCCCAGATGACCCTATTAACATACCAAGGGGCTCCCAGAAATTCATGGAATGGGTCAAAAGCCCAGGAATGTCCCCGAATGTGCCGCTGAGTATTTGACGCCTGCAGTCTCGTCGACGAGGGGCTGACGTGACTGAGTGTGCACTTCTGCTGTTCAATCCACAATCACGCCGTTCGATTGGGTTCACTTGTGTTCTCCAAGATGCCAACGCTGAATGGCGTTCCTCGATGCTGATGTTCTTGTTCATAAAGAGTTTGGACTGCTAATCAGTGACATCACATTGGGCTGCTGAGGTGTCTACGGGAAAACATCAAGAAAAAAAGGGTTTGGAAAAGCGAGAGCTGCACACACACACCCCGCCATGTCAGCCAAAGCGATTGGAGCTCCACACTCCTCGTATTCGCCCGACCTCGCGCCCCATCGCTTCTTTCTGTTCCCGTCGTTAGATTTAAGACTGGACGGGAGAGGATTTGCTGCCAACAATCAAACGCAGGAGCTCTGACTCTGATGTGTCACTCAGGATCCTCCTCTGGCTGGAGTGCAAGTCCTTGTTTCACGTCCTTGACGTTCATTTTTGTTGTTGTTTATTATTGCCATTGTTTCCTGTTTTCTTTTTAAAATTGTATTGATTTTAAGTAGAAGCACTGCTCGCACTGTTCCTTTGTTTTCGCTTTTTAGTTTTGCGGACCACCACCTCATTAATCCAGAGGGTCTCCCTTAACTGCTCATTTGGAGTGTTTGGCGAGGTCTTCAGTTGCTTATTGTGATCGACTGGATTGTTCGACCTGTTGCTCTGCCCTTTGACCCCTCTTTGGATTCTTGAACTGGGACTTTATTCACCTTAACTTGCTTTGGCGCCTGGAGCTCCTTTGTGCCTTTTGTGCTCTTTGGGGGCATCACATTGGAACAGAGCATCTTGTGCGAACAAAGCGTTTCATTTATAAAGATCCTGCATTTGCTCTTTGATCTACAGTAGCTGGGGATTTGATGGACGTGTCTTTGGTACTGTTGGGACTCTTTAGTGCTTTGGGTCTTCTGGTTTGTGACACGGGAATGATGACTTCACCCAGTGGGATGCCACTCAAGCATCACCCAGTCCAGTGGGCTGTCACCCAAACATCGCCCAGTCCAGTGG
>JANRMT010062845.1:17559452-17575991 GCA_026402145.1 Polypterus bichir lapradei | reverse complement strand
TGTCACCCAAACATCACCCCGTCCAGTAGGCTGTCACCCAAACATCGCCCAGTCCAGTGGGCTGTCACCCAAACGTCACCCAGTCCAGTGGGATGTCACCCAAACATCACCCCGTCCAGTGGGCTGTCACACAATCATCGCCCAGTCCAGTGGGCTGTCACCCAAACATTGCCCCATCCAGTGGGCTGTCACCCAAACATCACCCTGTCCAGTGGGCTGTCACCCAAACATCACCCCGTCCAGTAGGCTGTCACCCAAACATCGCCCAGTCCAGTGGGCTGTCACCCAAACGTCACCCAGTCCAGTGGGATGTCACCCAAACATCACCCCGTCCAGTGGGATGTCACCCAAACATCACCCCGTCCAGTAGGCTGTCACCCAAACATCACCCAGTCCAGTGGGCTGTCACCCAAACATCACCGCGTCCACCCCACTCAGCCTGTATTACTGCTGGCCCTCATAAGCAAACGTAAAAGTGATTCAGCATCCCACCCATCTAGCAGACCATAAAGAGGAAGCCCTCCGAGGTCTCCACCAGTCACATTTGGCAGTCAGTGCCACTCTTTGCTTTGTTTGTGGTCACCAGCGCCTGACCATGGGCTCTACATTGAGGGTCATAGGTGTTAATGAAGATGCTGATTTGGGCTCTGGGGGTCATCTACGAGACCCCCACCAGAAGAGATGGGTGAATGGGCGAGTCCCACACCTTCTTTGGGTCAGCAGTAAAGCACGATAAGAAATGCAAACCCTGCTGAGTGCCACGGCTTGGTCTGAGCGTCTTGTCCTTTAAATGTGCTTTGGAGCCAACGAGCCATTTGTGTCCCGTTTGAGCCCACACTCCTCCAGGGGCCCAGAAGAAGCAGGCAGAAGTACGGAAGGTGAGGGGCGGCAGGGAAGCCCCCCACAGGTAGGCGCCTGTGTGTTCTCCCTCTCGGCTGCCCTCGGTGTGTTTTCAATAAAGCCTCGTGAGTTTGTCCGCTGTGGTCAGACACTAATTTGTTCCAGTTCCTGGCCAGCGCAAAGGGGCGGCCGTGTTGCTATAAATATCTGCCAAGGATTTGAGTGTGAGAACTGCGACTAATGAGAGCGAGTCCTAATCAGCAGAATCCCCGTTCACAGCAAATGGCGCTTATCGAATGAGCCTTATCATCTTCGGACTCCTTGCATTAATTTGGTGTAAAATTACTTAGCAGAGTGTACAGTAGCCCCCTCGAGGTCACACACGGTGGCCTCAGCAGGACTACTTAGCGACGCCGCTGCCCTCTGCTTTAGGCCGTGTGCCACTAGACGCGCCTTCAAGTCGCCCCTCCATTCAAGCGCCACTCTCTCGTCCGCTTGCGGCGGGCCACTCAGCTGTTTAATGGCGGCCTGATTGTGCCTCGTCAGTCGTCAGGCCGCTCAGTCCTGTGGTCAGCATTCCGTACAGTGCGAGAATGCTGGCGGGGGGCCCGGGAATGGCAGACGGAGCCCTGCTGCACTTTCGCTTTATTCCCGTCTCAGGCTCCCTCATCGAGGAAAAGGACGACGGAAGGGAAGAGCAGAAGTGGAATCTGTGAGGCTGCCGTCCCGAGGCCACCTTTCATCTTTCGTTTTGATTTGACATTTGGAATAAAAACAAGAAATACAGAAGGGCCGCGGGCAGCGGGCAGCCCTCGTCTAGCCCGCTTACCCAGGTGGGAGGCACACCGTGGCACTGGAGTGTCCTCAAGCAAAAATTCAAAATGTAACGAGCAGGCCATCCGTCCATCATCCTCTAAGCCTGTGCAGTTGACCTCACGGGTGACACATGTGACAGATTTTAGAGTTCAGCAGAGGACAGTGGAGCGGTGGGCCCGTCATTGGACTTAGCGTTATGTTAATTACCTGTCCATCCATCCATCCAACTTCCAAAGCCTCTTCACCCTGAGGAATCTGCAGCATACCCATCAAGCACTGGGCACAAGGACGGCAGTCCATCACAGGGTAAACGCACAGACACACGCGCCAAACCTGTATGTCTTTGAAAGGAAACCCATAAGAACACGGGGAGAACATGCCAGCTCCATGCCTGGAAGACCTGTGATGTGAACCCCAGTGCCCTCATTGTGCGGCTGCAGCCTTGCCACTGTGCCACCTCGGTGCCCCTAACGTTAATTATGCCATAAGAATTTCACCGTGGAAACCACAAACCTCCAAACGTTCACAATGCCGCTCAGCTTTGTCTTCTTCGGCTCACCCGTTCCCCCTTTTCTGCCGTAAGCTCCGTGTCGCCTCTTATTTTGTAAATCTGACGCCTCGTGTTCTGCCAGCCTGCTTCCCATTGGCCCTGCAGTGTCCGCTGCACCCTGCCCGTTTAGTGTATTCACTGTTTAGCTGAATTTAGCTGGTTATGTTTAGTTGGGCTCTTCAATGTGTTTGTTATTTTTGTAGAACGTTTTGTTGTTTGTGAAGTTCCGTGTTGGGTGAATTACTCGGTAAGCGGTGTGATAGTTGTGAGGGTCTCCCGCTCGTTTGTCAGGGTCCTAATTACTCGTTTCAAGCCTCTTTAGACGCTCTTTCTAATGCTTGTCTGAAATGTCCACGCGTGACCCCCAACTCGTGCTGAAGCAGTCCCAGCTGACCGCCTGACTCCCTTCCATCAGGTCACCTCTTAATCTCCACTTGCTTCAACTGGAAAGATCCGGACTTTAGGCGGAAGTTCATAGCCCCCCGGCTTCATGCTGGGCCCTGAAAGGGGTCAGCTCACCAAACTCAGGCCCCTCAGCTCCGTCTTAATGCCGTTAAAAATCCAGAAGTCGAGGGAGAATTACGAAATGTGAATTTCATTGATTAATCACAAGCAAAATGACCTCTTTTATTGGCTAACTAAAAAGATTACAATATGCAAGCTTTTGAGGCCCCTAATGAATACATCTCGCCTGAAGAAGGGGCCCGAGTTGCCTCGAAAGCCTGCATATTGTAATCTTTTTAGTTAGCCAATAAAAGAGGTCATTTTGCTTGGCTTTTCTCTACATTCATAATGGCTAACACACCCTAGTACAACACCCTAGCACTATTGATTAATCACATCATCAAACAGCTTACTTCCCAAAAGTACCTGGGAATTTAAATGAGAGATTTATATAAAAATAAATAAAACTCCTTCAGATCATAAGAAAGCCAAACTGCGACATTCTAGCACCCCAACTGAAAACCCAAGGATGCATTTCACAGCTCAAGCGGGACTCCACCGGCCCAGGAGACGCCATGTAACTCCACAAGTGAGGACGGTGGGCCGATGACCGAGGGCGCTCAGTGATCGGCACCTGACAGTCACACTGGGACAGATAAGCCTACCGATGGTCTCCATAATCTACTGTTGCATTCCAAACACTCGGCCATTCTGGAGAGCCAACCACACCGCGTTAGACGCTGACGCCTTCCCGCTGGACGTTGATGAGTTGTACACAAACATTCTAGGAAATGGCCGGAGTGCCAAATGGAGCAGCGCATGAGGGTCTCGGAGCTCTGTGCTCATCAGGTCAGAATATGACGCCCCCAAGCCGGGCCTTCTGTGGGTATGGCTGCTCGATGCCTCTTGTCTCGGGGTGGCACTGCGGCCCTCCTCCCCAGGCCTGCATTCTTTCAGTTCTACTGTATTTGTACCCTGCTTCTTATGTGTTGTACCCCCAGTTCTGTTTCTGGGGGACCCCCTGTGCTCTCTAATGTGGTTTTTGTCTCCCTGTGATTTTTCGGATGTAGTTTTGGCTTATGGGTCTGTTTTAGGATTCTGCTACTCTTTTATGGACTGCTGATTTGTTCATCTTCAGCTTACCTTTCTTGCCCCATTATGTGCCCAAATTCCTCCTTAATTAACCCCTTTGTTTCAGCTGCATTGGCCAGGGCTTTTCACAGTTCCCTTCTCCCTCTTGATATCAGTGTGACATTCTTTTGTCTGTGCAGGCCTCATGCCTGCCTCTTGAGTTTGGGGTGAAGCTAATTTAGGGTTTTTAGGCCTCTTTTTGAGGAAGTAAAGCCAGCCTGGCAATGCATAACCAAAGCTGAGTGAAATTCAGCAACGTGAGTTTTGTTTCTGATTTTTGGAAACTATTAAAAAAAAAACCCAACTGCCTTTCTCTGTGTGCACGTCACACAGTCACCAGGCGCATGACGAGGCATTTGGGAAAATAAGCTACAAGATAACGGAGCCGATTACAGGACAGCTGAAATATGTGATGAATCACCGCGAAGTAAAGAAACGTTTGGAAAGGTCGTGGCACAAAGGAGCAATGAAAACACAGAGGCAGTCGAGTCGTGAGAGCAGGATGGACATCGGCAGAGCAGAGCAGGTAAAGCCTCCATCCTGATACGGCACATCGAGATGGCAGTCAGACAAGGGGGCCATGAGGAGCAGCTGAGCCTGCGGAGAGCGAGCGAATGTCACAACCAGGGAGAAGGAGAAGCGGCGACAGCGGGACTGTTCAGGGCTGTTAAGGTTCAAATGATTATTTATTGTCAAGCTCACACTGGCCCGTCGTGCCCCAAGAGGTGGGCACCTGCAGAGCTCAACACTCCAGTATCGACCAAACAAGCCCCGGAGGGTGAGGAGCAGAGCGATCGCACACGATCACAAAGTCGAGCGGGAGAAGAAATAATATTGGAATTGTAGACGATCCAAGAAAAGCAAAGCGAAATCCAAAGATGGGCAGCCCAGCATGCTGTGTTTCGGGGGCACCAGGTAAGTAAAGAGGAGCACAGAAGAGCTACCTGAGCGGGCCTGTTGACCTGACCCCACCAAGTAATGACCACCTGATAATAATAATAATAATAATAACTGATAATAATGACCACCTGAGAGACTCACAGGGCCTTCAAATGAGGAAGAGGAAGAGTGTGCATTTGAGTAATGGTGGGTAACGTAAGTCGAGGGGAGTGCAATGACGTGGACACGCGTCCAGTCAGTGACCCTTTGTGTCATAAAGTGACTTTATACGGAAAGCACACAGCGCTCAGGTCTGCCACTTTTAACGGCCCACCGCCCCATTTGCTCCTATGGCCGATGCCCTTACCCGTTTATCACAATCAGTTCCATTTCTTTTGGTTTTCCAGTTGGAGGTCACAGAGTGGTGTCAGTGGTGGGACCTGAACCCACAAGCTGAGGGTCTGAAGGCCAAAGCCTTACACACTGCGCTGGGGTCCGGCGAGTTGAAATGTGATGGACGTTTAGCTCTGCCAGGTTTAGCACAACACACGGCCGCTTCTCCTTACATCTGTCAACTTCACAAAGCAATTTCGAGCAATTCTGATGATTTACCGTGCGACGCATGGCAGCTCCATTAAGAACATTTGAGGCTTGCAGTGTTTTTGCTGTCGGCAGAAGAGACCACCACCAGGAGAAAAGAAAACTATTTTAACGATGCCTCCAAATTGTTCCAAGCCCCTTTTTATATTCAAGGGCACAGTTTAAGATCTCTCAAGTGGATCAGATATGGCCAAGAGTTTCTGCTCGATGCCAACTACCTATTATGCGCTTCACGACTGAAAACAGATTTTGTTTTCTGAACATCATTTGCTGCTCCCCCTATGCGGCGGACTCGCCGATTATGAAAACAAAGAGAAAACGGTCGAGTGCTCAGCCGGGCTCTCCAGATTCCAGTGACCTGCCGTAGGCCGCGGCCCTCGCCCTCTTCACTGAGAGATGGAATAAGACTGGCACCCCGAGTCCTCTTACTTGGCAAAGGCGTGGGAATTTAGCAAAGGGTCATCTTAGGGTTAGGATACATTTAGGGTAATTATAATCCACCCATCCATAGCCTGAAACTGACCCCCCAACTTGTCATAGGCAGGGTCACGGGGAGCCGATCTCATCCAGCATCCGGTGCAAGGCAGGAGCAGACCCTGGACAGGGCCGAAGCTGAACTCATTTATTCCAAAAGAGCGTCTCAGAGAGTCAAAGCATGTCAGGGGGAAATCAGTTAGCAAGCAACCATTAATAATCATCATCATCGTCATCGTCATCATCGGAACAATGGCATTCAGAAGAGAAAGTCCAAAATCAGAGCCGTCCTCATGACGTGGAGCTCAGCTCAAAGAACGACATGCAGGTGTGCCAGTGCCACACTAAGACTTCGGGACCATCGACTGGAGAGAGCAGGAAATCCAGCAGATGGACGGGAAGACCACCAAGACACTGACTAAGTCTGGGCTCATGCACGGAGTGTCCAGCCCGAGAAGAAGTGGTGGCCGTGGGCTCCTTGAGCCTCAGTGAACACTTCAAATGTACCAGACTGTCAAACGGCCGAGCGCTGATACTTCAGACCTGATATTTGTCCCCAGACAGTAACTTCTAGTCCTGAGGCCATCGAGTGCAGGACAAACGTTGTGCTGAATGATGAAAACTTCTCACGACTTCTCGTTGAAACCACTCCACGGTGAGACCCAGGGACAGATGTCAAACGACGGTGTCAACAAGACCCTAACTGTGGATGGCTCTGGGCTGAAGGGCCAGACAGAAGGTCTCCCTCAAGGTCAGCCCCGTAACGCACACTCTCGACACGAAGAAAATTCTCACGCTGGACAACACGTGCAGGATATGCCAGCAGCTGGAGGAGCACATCGGTCAGATCCCTGCTGGATGCTCAGCACGAGCCCAGCAGAATACACTCATGGGCACACTCAGAGCGCCGGCTACCGGCACTGGTCGATGCTCCGTGGGCACGGCCGCCCAGTGTCTGATCGCAGGTCGTTGACACAGAGACCGCCTTCGATGCCTGTTGTACCGGTGCGGTGGGCCATTTGCCCATTTCCATTGTGTTCATGCGGGTTTTCTTCAGGAGGCTCATTGTCCTCCCAGAATACCCACGGGTGGTTCCTAACTGAATGGGGGTGTGCCCAAGTGCCCCACTGGTGCCATCGCAGTGCTGGTTCAGCAGAATGGAGGCATGGTGTGGACACGGCTACCTGAGTGTTGCCATGGCGATAAGTGGACACATTCAAGGACAATGACACTTTTTAAAAGCTGCTTCCTCCCGGGTGTCTCCATTGTCTGCCATTAGCAGGACGAGCTCATCAGAGCATGAAGTGGACTCACAAGCTGGCTGCTGTCATCATTTCGGATTTCACTTTAAAACGATGATCTGAACATCTTAAATGAGTCCTTTGTTCAGATATCTCCGGATCTGTGCCACGCATTCTTCGTGAAAAGGAAGTCAGGAAGGAAAAGCTTTCTAGTCTATTGAGCGTCGGCCCGCGCTGCGCTGCGCTGCATAGTCCATTTGCTGCACTTTTGGCTCGTGTCGATGAGTCGGCCGGCCGGCCGACGAGGCGAAGGCTCCGCTCCAACTTTCAAGTTCTGTGCGCCGTAACGTGATGACAGTGCAGGAGAAAGGGAGGCTGCTGACTTTTGATTGTTTCTCATTTTAAACATTAAAATCAAATGACCCGTTGCTGCACTGGCAACACTCCAACAAATTTTACTCTCATCCTCAAACTTTTAAAAGGGCGCCCGGTGTCACGAAATCAGAACATGCGGTGAAAGGGCAGCTCAGAGGGTGAAGTGTGGCAGGCCATTGTGAGTCTGCCCGCCATGACTTCCTATTGGCACCTCTTAAGGCCGACCATGGTGGAGACTGGACCTGCAGCAGGGCTGGTTTGGCTCGAGTGACCCCCACTACGGTGACCGTCACTTCATTGCCCACCAGTGACAGTACGTGACACTCTCATCACAGAGTGCTTATGGAGCTGACCGAGTGCAGACGCAAACCTGGATGGGGATTTGTTTGAGAATCTCTGCGCCCTGGCGAGATCTACAGGGGCAGGAGGGCAGCAAACGTCACCCCGTTGTGTAAAAAGGGGGGCCAGTAAGCCTAATGATGTGCTTCACAGGTGAACTAATGGAAGCAAAAGATCAAGCGGCAAGAAGAGGACCTGTTGGGCTTCACGAAGACGTGGCAATTCTATGAGGAGCTGAGAAAAGCAGGTGGTCACAAAATGGAATGAAACGGGTCATCTGATGATCTGAGTCTTCATCTGGGGGGCAAGTCATAGGAAGTCGCTGCTGAGGGACCTCGACAGCATACGGGCTTGGGCTGCCATTTAGTGTGAAGAACGACACGAAGGAAGGAAGACGGTTACATCTGAAGTCACAATGGAAGGTCAGCAACTCACGAGAAGACCCTGGGAGTCGTAGCGCCCAAACTGCCTCAGCTGGCACCCCTCGACTCTCCTCTGAGCCTCTCACCTCATCACAGCGTGCCAGTCCAGTGGCCCTTCAAAGACGCCTCATTCCTGCCGCTTGTCCTCGCAGTCACCCACAGCTCACAGCCACAGGTATGAATACAAATAAGGAAATACAAACAAACTATTTAGAATACTGAAAATAAAAAATTCAAATGGAATATTTATACAAAAATATGAATGACAAGCCAAAATAAGAATGAGACGGGCCAGGTCTGGCTATTGACACTGAGAGCAGTGCACTGCCATCTGAGACGATGAAGTGACATGACGTAACCAGCAGGTGTCATGGTGACAATGGAGCACCACTGCCATCACCCATGAGGAACAACATGGCGGCCATCCACTGCCCTTTGTGTAAAAACATCTCAAAGTGTCCACGGTGCCAGGAAAAAACGGCGATGTGTTTAGTTCAGCTGTTTACAGTAAAGCCTGACGTGTCACTGGTCTATAGTGGTGAGGCAATGTCACCAAACCTGAAAGGCGCTGTGCCATCGGGATTCTCTGATCATGTCTGGGCTCTTTTTTTTTTTTTCCTCCCAGTATCCCCACTTTGCCCAGTTTCATGGAGATCTGTGTGAGTGAAGAGGGCTTTGAACTCGGGCTCCTTGAAGCAGCAGTGCCAACCATCCCGCCAGGCTGGAGCATGTCTAATATACTTATTGTACCCGCTTGTGTTCTCGGTGATGTCAGTGATGGCTGTCTGTTCTTGTGATTCGGTGGGCTACTGAATCCCCCTACATGCCCAGTATGCACAAGTTTGCCAGCCATACTGCCCACAGACCAAGTGACTGGCACTGCTGGACGATTCGAGGTCTCGTTTTCTGTTCTCGAGCAGCTCTGTGCAGACCGGGAATTATAAGAGCAGAGAGACAAGTCGCGGTGCGGGTGCCGTCCTGTGGGGGCTGCCACCCTGTGGGGGCTGCCACTGTGTATATTTATAGCTACACAGGCTTATTATTAGTATTATTATTAGTATTATTATTATTTTTGCTCTCTTGACTGATTCTGTACATTAGGGTTTGGCAGATAGGGATACAATTTTGAAATAACAAACCTCCCTCCCTTTCGGAGATATTAAGACCCAGCAGTGTCCCTGCAGCCTTATTTGGACACGCGCTGCTGCCTGGCATACTGGGGGGCCTGGAGGGCTCCATGTACCGCTTCTTCATTCTCACATGGGTTCTGCATCAGACAGCTTTGATGGACTTCACAGCGGGCACCATCAGAGGCCGGTGCCTGTCGCTTACCCGCTCCCTTCTCTGCCATCTCCTGAGTAACGCAGATTCAGATCACGGACGGCCGGCTGCCCGTTTGTAAACATCGTGTTTCAGTTTGCAGTTTTGGGTTTTGATTTTCACTTTTGTTAATTATGCCTGAGTGCAGAAGACAGGTGTGTCCTGAAAAGGCAGAGGTGGAAACAAAACCTGGCCACTTCCTCAATGGCACCTGGAGTGCAGACAGCCTCGGTCTCACCAAGACACAGGAAAGGGCACTTGCTGGGCCATGCCAAGGTAATGGCGCATTCCCGTGAAGTTCACGATGGAGAGTCCTGCTATATCCTGTCCTGCCTGTCACATTTTAGGCCGGTAATGTGGTGCAGTGGTTAAGGCTTTGGACTATGAAACCCTGAGGTTGTGGATCCAAATGGCACTGCCAACACATCACTTCACCTGCCTGGGCTAAAACTGGCACACCAGAATGAAACGAAACCAACTGTATCATAAATGTTGTATGGTGCTTTGAATAAAGAGGTCAACCAAATAAGTAAATGATCTGAAACACGCACTGCGCTCCTCCATGATGATGTGAGCAGGTGTGAGCTGTGGATTGGGGGGAACTAAAGGGCCTGAATAATAATAGCAGTGCCACGCCAGACCAGGGGGTGGTGAGCTGCACTGACTTTCTCTCAGTCCTCTGCAGACCATCCACAGGAAATCCTGTACAGTTCCCATTGACGACATCACTTCTGCTCCTCGACGACATCACGTCCGGTTCCGGTGCCATTGATGACGTCACTTCCGGTCCCGATGACATCACTTCTTGTCTTGGCCTTAAAAACCGCCATCTTTACAGCCTTAAAATCAGTTCTGTTTTGGACTTGAACCTGAACACAACTCATCAACCAATCCCATTTAGCAGCTGTGGAACCGGGGGTGATGTCGGCGGGACCAGAAGTGACGATATAAAAATATCCACAAACAAATCTCATGTCACTCGTGTCTCCTAATCATCATGTCAAGTCGTACGCTCACAATGGGCAAAACATTCACATTTTAGCTAAAATATCATTAAATAAAAACTCCAGAAAAATCAGAGCAGCGCCAAGTGAGCTTCGAGTTCAAGGCAGGACTTGTGACCAATGAGTGAGGAGAAGGGGCGGGTCTTCACTGCATGCATCATCGACAATTTCATGAAACTGAATCCAAAGCGAGCCTCGGCGGTGTCACTCGTCACACCATCGTCATCAAGGAGATGTCAGCGGTTGACACCTGTAGAGCCCCTCAAGTGTTCCATGGAGATTTGGGGACGTTGCTTGGGGTCTTCTACTTGGCTAAGGAGGCGTTGCTAATTTTCTCCTTAAAAGTAACAGAACATCATTTTTCTGATTTCTTCTTTTTCATATTCTGGTCTGTTTTTTGGAAAGGATTAGAGTCGGATGACTAGGGAGGTCGGCGTGTTTGTCCTGCAGATGACCCAGTAAAGGCTCCTCCATCCCTGCCTTGTTCGTCACACGGCCATCGTGAACTCCTGTGACCGTGTGTTGGATGGACAAAGAGCCTCAACGCTCGTCTTTCATGGACCCCTTTGAACCCTCTTACTTTTACAACTACAACTTGTGTGAGCCTCCTACCTGCCAGCTTGTGGGGGAGCTTGGCCTCTCGGGACCCCAGTAATCCGAAGCCCACCTAAAACACGTGTTTTCTCCTTCGAAGAGACAAAGCTGGCTCTTCCTGTTTAAAGAGCAGTGGCACAGAATCCCACATTCCAGACACTTCTGTCAGCTGTGACTTCCCACATTTAACATTCCCTCCCACCAGCCAAGAAACAATCTGCCAAAATGATTCATGCGACGCGTCCTTATGTGGACGAGAGATCACTTGAATGATAACTCTGAGGCACCCTCAGAGTGCCCTCCAACGCCCAGACCCCGCTCAGTCCATTTGAGGGGCACTGGGAGGTGCAGCCCCTGACAGCCGTGAGTGCAGAGCGAGGCCGACCCCGGATGAGGCGCCAGTCCAGTTTAAGACCCGCACATTCAGAGCTGGTGGTCTGCAGTCATCAAGTCATGATTATTGACCCCTGCTGGACACCACTGTCAACATCTCCTAATTCTGAGCCTAACCCTCTGCTTTCTGGGTCTGTGCCCACCGCACCCTGAACTGCCACTAACCCCTCACGTGGTATCTTGCCAAAAGTCTTCTGAATATCCAGATAAACAACGTCAGATGAGTCAGTCTGAGCGGACCCTCTTGTTGCTTCGTCATAGAATTCCAGCCTCTTAGTTAAAGTTGGCCTCCCTCGTTTGAGCGCATGTTGAGTTTTTGCTACCAGCCCTGTTGGTGCCACGTGCCACTCCATCTTATTCTTAATAAGTCCCTCCATTGATGTCACTGCATTGCGCGTTGAGACTACTGGCATGGAGTCACCTGGATCTGCCCGACTGCCCTTTTAATGTGGCGGGTTAACATTGGCTGGTCTCCAGTTTTCACGAATCTACTCGATGTGCCGAGATTTTCGACTAATGTGTGCCAAGATCTGCTCTCGCTAACTTCCTTAAGCGCTCCATGATGAATGTGATTTGTTAGCCTATTTAATCCAAGCAGCTCTTCTCCCTCGAGAATTTCCAACTCACTCAACACCTCCTTAGTAGTCCCTGTTACTGCCGCAGGTCGGCGACTTTTTCACACGTATAAACTTTACTCTCCTTTACCGTTCCCGATAATCTTCACCTCCTCCTGTCCTGCTGAGAGCCCAACAGGTGATTTATTTACTGAGCTAAACTGGGAGAAGTGAGTGAAAAGTGAAACCAGAACCAATAAAAATACACCGAGCTAGCAACTCCTAACGAGAGACAAGAAGCAAAGTCGATAAAACAGGCAAAGAGTTCAAACCGAACGAAACTCGCGAGAAGCGAAGTGACACGAGATTTCAGATTAACGGTAAATGACTTTCTGCCAAACCTGGAGAGTTACATCCTGGTCACTTGACCCTAGCGGTCCAATCACCTCTTCATCCTGGATATTACACAATGGCCTCCTCCCTCATTGGCGAGTTAAAACGCAGCCCCTCATGACGTCTAAAAGCTCCTGCGCTGGCACTCCGCTATTTGCAAGGTTAGCCCAGTCACCATTTGGGTAATTAAAGTCCCCCATGACTCTAATATTTGTATTATTATATTATTGTGAATTCAAAGCACTGTCTACATGAGGGGGTCTATGACAGACTCCTAAAATAGGGTCTCAACCCTCAGCCCAGACGTCCTCACTAAGGTCGAGGTCACGTGACGGGAGTTTTAGTCGCAGGGTCTCTCAGATTCGCTGATCCTGTCGCCAGACTACGTCCGTTTACATGACCAGTGTGCCCATCTCAGCCTGGCCGGGATGCCCAAAGGATGGAAGGATAGGGGAAGGCAGATACCTTTGGATGCTTCCTCCCCCAAAACGCTAGATGGCACCTTCCATGGAATGTATTGGTGCCCCAGATTCCCACAGGACTTGGACTTCAGTTGCTCAGCCCTGTTGGGTGTCGTGGTGCCACCAGGGGGAGCTGTAAAGGGACAGGAGGACGTGTGCTTTATTTATGGTACTGCCAGGTCACGAGGACAGAAGCTCCAAAGTACTGAAGAATAAAGCCAGCTCTTCATTTGACCCGGAAGTGCTAGCCAATCACGTGGTCGGCAGGGCAGAAGCACTTCCGGGTCAAGGACTATTTGAAAGACTGCTGGAGACCCGGCAAGTGAGCCGGAGTCGGGTGGAGGAGAGTTACGTTACGTTACGTTACGTTACGTTACATTACGTTACATTATATTATATTATATTATATTATATTATATTATATTATATTATATTATATTATATTATATTATATTATATTTGTATTTATATTAACTTTACCATTTCTTTACCTGTGCTATTGTGGCTGTGCTGCTAAGAAGTCAAACAATTAAAACACTTCTTGGGACTCTTCCTCGGTGTCCAGAGCGTCTGTCTGTCTGTCTGTCTGCCGGGGTTAACGGGACGACAGTGACCCCTAGTGTTTACACTGGTGAGTCGTGGACTGGTTGGGCCGAGTCACTGGGTTTGTCAGACCAGATGAGCGCACCGCCAACTGTCTCTAACTGTCTTTAAGCTTCGACTTAAAATCACTGGAAATGTCACCAGATGTGACTGACAAGAGCGTAGGCTGTGGCTCGTCATTCGACCGAAGAAGACTTGCATCTGAATTCTGTTTGACGTGACTCGCCCCCCTTTCTGTTCGGTCCATCCTTCCTTAACACTGTGTGCCCCCCGTTGATGTTCTGCTCATCTCCATCTGTGCTGTTCAGCCAGGTTTCTGCTCTGATGTCCCAATTAAGTTCATCCACTGACGACGCCGACTCATTCTTTACACGTTTTTGACACTTGTAACATTCAAGTGAACCGCTTTTACGTGTTACCGTAACTGTGGCAGCTAGAAATCCAATTGCTATGACGTGTTTGATATTTGAAGTTCTAATCACTGACCTCCCCAACACGACAGCCCCTTCTGTTCAAATGGTGGGGCAGGTCCCATCTGTTCCAGGAGGAGCCCCAGTGCCCCTTAACCCTATACCCTTGTACCCTACATCAGGGCCTGAGCCACACATTAGGCCTTCTGATCTCCTCGGTCTTAACCTGGACTGGCGTGTGGCACAGGCAGAACTTCAGAGAAGACCACCGTGACAGTTGTGTTCCTCAGCCCTTATACTTAGAAGAGCTGGGTGTTCTGGGGGCTCAAGACCCCAAGTCTGCTCCATCAGAAAGCACAGACATTAATGGTGACGTTCCAGCTGTTCCGAACCTGACGTCTCTCTCTAAAAGCGCCTTCCTCCTGTTCACAGGCTGGTGATGCCCCCTGTGCTGGGAGAGCTAAGAGCAAAGTGAGAGCTTCAAAGCACTTCAGACCGTGCAGGTTGATGGCCCATCGGCCAATATGTCCATGCCATCCATTTGCTTTACTCCTCAGCGGGATGGCGAGCTGCAGTAATGGTGATGCTGTGTGGCCGAGGCTGGGCCATCACATTCAGCCCAACAGAGAAGACAGAGAAGTGAACTCAGCCCCTGGCAGTGGCGAGACATCACTGCTAACAGCTGTGCCACCTAGAAATGTGCCACACACTCAAAATCAAAGTGAAAAACCTAAAACAGCAATCGGAGAATCCCAGAAAAGTCCCAATTCACCGTCACCTAACATCACATGGCATGCCACCCTCAAAGCCTAATTCAGGGACACGGGGGCCACCGCCAGCTCCGACAGCATTGAACACAAGGCAGGACCCACCCTGGGCTGGACCCCCTGGACAGACACTCTGACTCCTAAGATCAAAATGCTCTAAAAGTGCCGCTGAGCGCCAGGAGACAACTGGACTTTTTATTGCATGAGAGCAAAAGCGCAGAACAAATATTTGGACGGCCAGTTGCATTCCTCTTTTATTGAGCTTCTCCTCTTTTCTGTTCAAACTTCATATCTTCTTTTATCCCGTCTTTACGGGTCTTTGTGAGACGTTACGTGCCACAGTAGCGGTGGAATTTAGGAAAGTCTGCTCGACACGAACAACCATTCATCCCCTCATCTTCTGAGCCCAGCGCTCCTGAGTCGGGGTCGCCGGGTCGGCGTGAAACTTCTGTTAAAACCATCTGTGCAGAATGGAGGGCATGGCGTCCCGAACGGCAACGCTCAAAACGGGGTCGAGATGAAGCTCGGGCGGCGGGGCGCTGCCTCCATGGCTAACGAGAACCGTTAACGAGCTGATAAACGGGCGGGCAGCGTCGGTGCTGCAGCACTAAAGTGGGCAGAAAAAAAAAATGAAAAAGAAAAAGAGAGAAAAGCAGACGAAAAAAAGAAAAATGACGACGTGCCGTCAAAGTGCAGCCGACCTGCGAGAAGAACCTGCGAGGCCGCGGAGCGCATCTGGGCAACGCATTAACGGGCGAGCGACGCCCTCGTAGATCTGACAGCGTGACGTCTTCTTTAAGGGGAAGACGGCTTTCTGCTTTCTTTAGGCCCCCTTTCGCTGGACTCCTCCATCGGCTCTAAATCTTCGGACACATTCATGCAAGAGGACGTTCAAACTGAAGAACAGGACGAGCCGTGGAAACTTCTGGACCTGACGGACAGAAACGACGATCGTCCTCGTAGTCAGCCTGGCAGGGTCCTTCAGTTCTACCACCGAGCCAGCTGGCTGTCTGTGTAACTTTTAAACAGTGGCACTCACATCCACTCGCACTACATGTCTATAGCGCCTTTCACTTTCAAGGTTTTTTTTTTTTCTCCAGCCATCTGGAGTTTTCTTTTTGTTTGTTCTGTCCTTTCTGCCCATCGGACCTTACTTTTATTCAATGTTAATTAATACTGCCTAATTGTATCTTTTTAATCTTTCTTCATCCTGTAAAGCACTTTGAGTTCCATCATTTGTATGAAAATGTGCTCTAGAAATAAATGTTGTTGTTGTTTCAATTCTATATCTCTATAGAGCATATAGCGTCTTTCACGTATATTGTGTCTTATATATATGTAGTGCCTTCATATCTATCTATAATTTATGTCGTTCTCATCGCTCAAAAGATATAGAATACATTCCGCACCTACTCGTCTGCTGCCTCTCATATCCATCCATTATATAATGTCTTTTATAGCTGTCTGTGTGCTTATCTTTGTATCTATGAAGCAGCGCCTTTCGTGTGTGTTTAGCTTCACACCCGTCTGTCTGTTAATGTATCTATAATTATAGTGCCTTCTACAAGGTAGTCAAATGTCAAAGGCATTACATATTTATACTGTATATACGATCGAGTATCTGCCAAACAATACAAAGAGTACACGACACGTGGGGCTCGTCAGGTGTGCGCACTTCAAGGCGACCGACGAGTCTAACGCTGTGCCACGGCAGCTGTGTCGCTTGTTAGGAGCGTGTAGATCGGCGGGGTATTACATTCTTTTAATATACTGTATATATGCCTGTGTGAGTGTAAAGTGCCTTATATATACTGCCTCTCACAGCCATTTCATATTTATCTATGTGTATCTATGAAACAATGTCGTTCACATCCATCTATATACACTATATGGTGCCGTTCACCTCCTTCTACTGCATGGAGCACATAG